>BMAU01006692.1:0-180861 GCA_019973935.1 Trichonephila clavipes
TATGTATAGCTTTAGCAATTGATAAAATGTTGTCAGAGTTTTACCATAATGGGATTTTATTGTATAGCGTAATGAAGTTCTGACACTTATATTTAAATTTTATTTTATTACTTTATTTATTTCTGTTGCAATGCATTGAATTAACATAAATATGTATACTAGTTAGTGGTGCAATATAACTTTGATTTATTAAATACGCAAATAAAAGGATCGACGCAATTGAAACAAGGGTTGTTTTAAAAAAATGGTAAATAATGTATCTACTCACACATTTTATTAAGTATGAAACATGCTAAAAATCGTTTGGAGAACTTGGTATATTTCTTTTGGAATTATTGGTGTTGAAAATTGTGCGTGCATGCGTGTGTATTCGTGTATATGTATGTGTGCTTGTATATATGTGCATGTGTATGTGATTGTGTGAGTAAAGAAATTAGTCAATAATTAATTAGGTTTAAAGATCATTTTTAATTTAGAGTGTAGGTGATGATTTAAGTTTGTGGTTTAAAAATCCAATTAATTTAGTTCTTAAGAAGAATTATATTAATTATTATGGTAAAATATATAATCAGGTTAAAAATTTACTATTAGGTGCATTTTCTAACGATTGCTTAGAAAATTTATGTTTAGAATTTCATGAAAAAAATATTTTCATCATATTGTATTTTACCAATATAGAAACAATGACGATCTAACTATTTTTTTATAAGAATAACAATTTATAATCTAAATGCCTTTTTTCCCTACATATTTAAGCCTGTTTAAAACTAATAATAACGAGCTCACAGTAGAACATTGATATAGCATTAAATATTATAGATCATAAATTAGATATCAATATTTAGGATAGAAGTAAAGCTTTCACTTTTAATGTCATTACAGGTTCTTTTTGAAATAGCAATATACATATATTAAGGTATCCGACTACGTTCGGAAGCGTGATTTTGCAAAAGCGTATAAACGGATAATATTTATGATATTTTGTGTCGCTTTGCTTAGAAAATGTATGTAAAATTGTTTTAAGAATAGTATTACATTAAAAAATTATTTAAGTACAATATTTTGACAAAAAATGAACATAGAATGACCCATATTCAAAATATTCTCCTGTTGTGAAAAATACTTCTATTATAATAATATTTTGCCTGTAAATAGCTCAGATCTCTGTACAGAGGCTCAACTAGAATTTTTTAAATATATAACTTAGAAGTGGGTTTATCCATGTTTTACGACAACAGAGGGGAAAAATTTTAAGGAAAAAAAACGCCGATAAGTACTTCAAATGGTTGTAACTCTGAAAATAATGTGAATTTTTCAAACTTTCTAGTTGAGCCTCTTTAGAGAGGTTTGAGCTATATACAGGCAAAATATTATTATGATAGAACCATTTTCCCACAAAAAAAGAACATTTAGAAAAAAGATTATTCTAAATTAATTTTTTGCCAAAATACTATATTTAAATAATTTTTTTTGTCAAAATGTCCTTAAAACAATTTTATGCATGTATTATAATCTGAGTGACACTAAATATCATGAAAATTATCCATTTATGCGCTTTTTTAAAATCACGGTTCCGAACGTAGTCGGATACCTTAATGTTTCTCTAAAAAGCAACAATATTTAATGAAAAGGGAATATATATATATAAGTTCCAAAACAATTGAAATAAATGTTTTATTCATTTAGGAATTTATCCATTACTTTTAACATTTTCAATTTTGAGTGAGTCATTTATTTTGTTTCAATAAAATGAATAAAGAATACGCTGAGTAAAAATATCTCAAACTAGAATAAAGAAAAACTTTTTTCACAAAAAATAGAAGCTACAAACAATTTTTACTGACAATTAAAAGTTATTTTGCAATGCATCTCTTTAAAAATGGGATATTATATTATCGTATAATAAAAACATTTTAAAAGTTTCAAAAACCATTCGACTAGCATCTTCTTTATGTTTGAGATTTCTACAACACTGCAATCTCACTAATTTGAATTTAAAGTCAAGTTTAGTGCTTATCTCTCTCTCTCAGACATGTCGTGTTGAAATTCAACTCAATAGAGCATTCTAGTTTTATGAAGAATAACTCATGTATTATGGAATTGCTTTATTTATAAACTTCTTCACATCTATACCCCAAAGCCTCATTGATAAACATCCAGAAAACTCATACTCATTTACCTTTTCACCAGCGTAGGGTGTGAGTCACAAAATCCAATACCTTTACTTGTGTGTCTGCCTTCCCATCGCTAGAACTCATTAGGAAGTTTTGAGAATTGGCTTCAGCAGTGAATGCAAATACAGATAGCAAAATTCAATCACCAAGTTCAATCCCTTTGACCAAGTAGTTCTGATGGCATGGATTTCCCTTTTATAGTGATTTTAAGAGCTGAGAATTGTAGTGATTCTATATTCGGAGGAATTGAATAATATTAAGATCTCTTTCAGTTGGAGCTGGATTTCTTTCAAATGTATTAAAATTCAGACGTGTAATTCGATCCTTTTATTTTTTTATGTAAATAAATTGATGAAATTCTTAAAATTCGTAAAATTAAATATATGGTTTCGCTATTATTTATCGCGCAACTTTTGTTCAATATTGTGTTAGTTAATTAAATGCAGTGGGAAAAATCCTTTAAATAGGTATTTAAAAAGTGCATGGGAAAAAATTTTGATTACTTTTTCATTTCAAAAATAATCATGAATCTGTTATATTCCTTAATTTAATTTTATCTAAAGAGTTCTAAAAGAAAAAAATGTAATACAAATTTTATAAATACTGTTAATTTGAGGAAATTATCAAAGAAAAAATTTTCTAATATGTATACTTTCAGTGATAATTAATTTGATAATAGAAAATTGTATATGTCTATATATTTGACTTTTCTTTTTTAATTATGGAAAAAGTGACGTGCAAAATAAAAATTTATAATTTTCTGCATAAGATACAGCAGCGTTTCTCAAACTGTGGGGTGCGCCCCCTAGGGGACATGATAGAAACTACGAGGGGGTGCTAGCATATTGAAAAGAGATTATTTTTTAAAAATAATATTAATTTACTAAAAGTAAACAAAAAAATACGGTTTGGCATAATAAGAAATTAAATGCATATTTACACTCATATAAAACACTTATAAATGTATGGGTACTACCCAATGTATTATGTACTTAATTTAACAATACCAAATTAAGAACAACATTAATGATTACCAATGGCCAATGGGCTTGTGATATATAAAATTGTATACAAAAATTAACAATTATCTTGATATTTTGTATTGTTTATAATTATTCCCTTGACTACTGAATTAGAATTGCGTGATTTGTTCCCCGAACCCACGCAGGTGCGCGTACGTGATGCATGGGGGGGAAGAGAAAATGAATAAATAAGTAATGGAAATAAGTAAATCCTTTGCAAACACTGTAAAGGTCCTTTTATTGCATTCCAAAGTCTTCGGAATAATTTTATGGATATCAGTGCACAGAAAATATCTTACTTCTGTGAGACGTATATATACGTCTGGGGCAATTAATGCTTTGGCTGAGTGAGACCTTTATGTACGCCGATGGCAATTAAGAGGTTAAAGTTGTATTGTAGCTTGAATGCCAAAGTGTATTATTGAATTAAATACATTGTTATTGCATGAAGGGGAGCTCAATGAAAATTATGATTGTATATTGGGTCACAAATATTGAAGTTTTGAAAAGTACTGAGATACAGTATTTTAATTCATGAAGGTAATGGATTTGAGTCAGGCAAGAATTGTTGTCACAGTTTCTGAGTGGTAATGGTCACAAGCATATGGTCAGCGTTGCTGCAGGGAGATCTTTAGTTCGAATCCTAGAGCCGCTAAAGGTCCGCCGTATAAAGGAGATGATGCGTGGTAAATGTGTTAAGGCTCAAAGTTCTTACGTTGGTGTGAAATGAACTTCCCGCTGTTAGTTTGGGTGATCAACCTCGTTCGTCATTTGACTGAAGGTAAAAATTGTGAGGTTTGCCGACACTAATACTCGTGTAGCTTGGTAGGACGATATTAATAAAAATGAGAAATAAGTTTGAGCATCAATTTACATAAATATTTTATTTCTCTCAGTACTCAAAACGATAACATTATGTGAATATTTTTTCAACTTATCTTGCTTTCATATTATATTTACATTATATAGTATGGAAAAATTCTGATGCAATTTTTGACTCCAATAGCTGTCGAAAATATAATAAATGATTTCATGGCATTAATATTAAATCATTAACATTGAAACTTTATATCACATGACATTTCAGAGAAATTTAACTGTCTTTAAACTATTATAATAATACAAAATTACTTTTTCTTATTCTATCATAGTTTTTGCTTACCTTCCTAAGAATTATTAGAATTATGTGTTAAAATTACCAAATTTTTTTTTAAAAAAAAAAACCCAAACCATTGAAGAAAAAAGTGATTTTTCCTTTTGTAAGAATTCTGGACATTTGTTTATCATGTGAATGGACACCAATTTGAGGGCTTCTTTTAAATATAAATTTGTCAAAGAAAGAATCAATTAACAAAATGAGAATTACAACGGATAACTTATAAGACAAATAATTTCATGAACTTCCAAAACGAAAGTTAAAAGCTACCGTTAACTTGATCTTTAGATAAAAATTTAGCAAATAAACAAAAAGGGTGATAAGAGATTATCCAAGTTTCAATAAAATTACTTTCAAAGCTTGAAATTACTCGAAGTCTAAAATCTTTTTGCTGCAAGCTATTAGAATGGATGATAACTTATTCTTTTAAGAAGCAGTTGGTTCAAAATTTAAATCTTTCATCTCATTTAAGGTCCAGAAAATCAGCGTTTAAAGAAAGAAATGCTATAAATCAAGACACAGTTGAAAAAAATATCGTGAAAAGAAGTTTGCGTTCACACAAGCAAATAAATTAGAAAAAAATTAAGTTAAATAATTAAGTAAAAGTAAGTTAAAAAAAATAAGTTTAGAATACCTATAGAGCTTCAAAAATAGCCAGTTAATTTATTCTCACAAATTTTCAAAATTAGTTACAAAATTCGTCAGCAAATGACATTTCGACTAAAAAAGACATTAAAACCATGTTATGTGTCCTACCGTCAGATCGGAATTCCGTAATTCACTCAAAATTCCAGCGCGTTTTTCGAAAATGTTTTACTCTTTGGAACAGGGGATATTTCTACCTTTACAGTTTCATTACCTGAACTATAGTTTTCTTACAACAAGACGCAGTATCCAGAAAGAAGTCACTCTCAGAAACAGTAAAAGCACTGCTTGAAAATTTTCAACGTATTGGAAGTGTCAATGATTATCATGCTGGAAATGTCCACCACCCAATCACAACATTTACGGAGGCCATTGTTGCAGTCTTCCAGCAAGCCATCCAACAGTGACCTCACAATTTAGTTCACCGTATTGCTTGTCCATTTGAATTACGAAGAAGGATTACTCTCCACATCCTGTGCAGCAGTCTTCACATGTTACATCACAAGATTTAGATTCATCAACCACTGGGTGCAGATTCCATTAATGCACGCGAGACATTCATGAACGCTATGTAGCTGAAGATAGAACATGGCGAAAAAATGTTGGATACATTTGGTTCTCCAACGAATAGTATTTTTACTTGTATGACTTCGTCAATAAGTAGAACTGGCACATTTGGGTGTAGAAAATTGACAAATAGCCGTTGCTTCATTTCTGTATTCCCTAAAAGTATTGGTTTGGGCTGTTGTTTCCAACAGACGACTGTGATGGTCAATCTTTTCTAATACTAAACGATTACTGAAACATAATACCTGGACATTCTTCATGAATGTATGATCATTCAAGGGTCTTTAAGGGCGGTACTAGGACCTGGTGGTTCATGCAAGACGGAGAATGGCCACATAAAACGGCCGCAGTGTTCTATTTTCTCAGTGATTTTTTCTATGATCACGTCTCATAGCCGTTGACTACTAAATGCATACGCAAAGTGTTTCAGAATGGGCTACCTGTTCCCCAGTTTGAATGTCATCAGATTGTTTTTTCCTTGAAGGTGGGGGGCGGCAAAAAAAATCCGGTGTCCCCGAGCCACAACTAAATTGAAACAATACGTCTATGATGCATATCAAACCATTTCGATTGAAATATTTATACGGGGTTATGGTGGTTTTTTGATATTATAAAGAAAACATTGTTTTATTGCTTTTCCTCGTTGATGAATTTTGTTGCTAATTTTGGAAGTTAATGAGAATAAATTTTCTTGTGACCAAAAGATAACGCAACATATTGTACGTTCATATCGTCTGCAGTTATTATTATGTTTATTATTTAATTTTTTTTATTCATTTATTTGTAAATCAGTTGTTCTTTTTCGAAATCTTGGTAGAAGCGTTATAAAAAAATTTCACAGAGGATAATCAAATTATAAAGCAATGGAATTAAGAATGATTTTTCTCCAAATTTTCCAGCTATCCAAACACGTCGAAAGGGGTAAAGAAGAAAAAAAAAGGAGGATTAAAAATACGTTTATTATTTATATGCATATGCAATTATTTATAATTCTTTTGACAAGATTTGAATTTTTTTTTCCTTCGAAAGGTATTGTTTTTTTCTGAATTTCAGACTTAACTCTACTTGAAAAGTAAATAGTCAATTTGCTTTTTTTTTATTTGCAAAATAAATAAAACACTCTTTTATTTTTTTTTTGTTAACTATGGATACTAATCTTTTAAGCTAAATTTAAATTTTTTGTATTCATTACGTAACTTTCATTGTTCAATTCTAAATCGTTAGTTTTCTTCTTATAAATCCTCTTATACTTAATTATGTATAATAAAGCCAGATCAATAAAATACGCTAAATTCGTTTATATACAAGGCACTTAATTTAAGAAAAACACACATAAATTTATAATTAAATTAGGCATTCAAAGTTATACATGCATTTCTCTCGAGAAACTCCAATAACGAGAATCATAATCCCTAATATATAGTATTTTGCTTACATTCTTATAATTTAATTCATTTGTTCACTATGAAGTGGGGGAATTTATTATACTTTATAAACTAAATAAAATGAACTTTTAAAGACTATAATCTTCAAAAATGTCTCTCTCTCTCTCTCTCTCTTTCGAACACAAAATACTAATAGAAAACTACAAAGCGGTTTAAAGATTTAGGTAGTAAGACGCACTTTTATTTTCCCTGAATGGTTTCTCTAATGAGGTGGGTGGATTTATTATTCTGTCTTTGTAGTAACGTATACTATTTTGCTTGTGTATTAAAGTAATATCTGATATTTTTATTCTTTAAAGAATATATATTTCCTCTTAGAAAGATAATTCCTTTGATTAAAATTAAATTAATGAGCAATATTTCGTCTTTTGTAAGCAAAGACATTAAAATCTATTTTCAATTTAAACCAATCTAATTAAGGTCTAAAATTAAGGTTCTTGACGGTATTAATTAAATAATGATTGTAAGTAGTGTAAAGGTATCGTTTCCTTATTTAAAATACAATGAGTCAAACTTCAATTCATTGTTTTAATTCAATTAAGCAAAATTCTTTATTTTGTGCTTAGTATGAATTTAATGTGTATCAAAATTAATGTAAATCAAAATTTATTAAAATAATTCATTTTATGCTTGACTTATGAGAAGTATTTACGTCGTAATGTTGGCGATACCATATTAACATATCATCAACATCACGAGAGCTATTAGCGATAAACCTCATAAAATTAAACCTTTATCAAGTGATATGGGGAATAACACCTGAACTGGCATCCCACTCCCCAAATTTCCACACAATGCCATCGTGAAGACTTGGTTGATTGATTGAATTTTAACGTCGCACTGTTCAGCTACACGAGAGCTTTTTGAGCCATGGTTAAGTGACGTGAACGACACCTGAGCTGGCACCCCGATCTCCTAACTCACATTATACACGTTTTCGTATCTTTTACAGCCAGGTTATTTTCTTAGCTCTTGCCACAACTTTTGTTCTTTACAGAAACTTTTTTTTTTCAAAAATACAGATTTTTAACAATTACGCGCATAGAAGAACTAAATGCACTTGATTTAAAAATACAAGTATAATATAAGGTTATATTTTAATTAGGAAACCTTTTTGAGGAATCGTAATACTTGAACATATCTTTACGCAATTCACATTTGAAATTTTATTCAAATATAATAAGTAAAGCAAAACAAATACAAGTCTAATACCCATGTTGAATTCAACGGAGAACTCGAAATTGCATTTATAATGTGACCGGGGTGAATTTAGCTAATTGGCTTCTATTAAAACATACTGAATTAAAAAAATTCTAAAATGGAGGGCTAATCGTCATGTAACCAAAAATTTTTTAAAAAATTCGAAACAAATCAACAGTTTTTCTTGGACACTGATATATAGATATGGAATAACGATACAGACTAATTAGAGCCACGTAACTATTTTAAGTCAGCTCAATATATATTTTTTTAATATTTGGAAATTTTTATGCAATAGAAATGCATTAGTGGATAGAAGCGGATTCTAAGTTGGAACACTGAGTACTAGCTTTGGTATTTCAGGTGATTGAAGATCTGTGACTGGCTATTAGGGGCCAATAAAGTATCATTGTATATGTCATTCAGTAATATTTTGGCTTAAAAGTAGTAGCGTCCCCAGTTTCCTGATTCGATGTGTTGGAGTTGCGTGCTTTCGTTTATTTACTGGACATGATTATTTACAGAAGCATTTGCATGGTACCGAAGTAAAGGATTTAGCTTATTGCCTCGGTGCCACCAAGTTGAAACGGATAGTAACAACCTCAGGCATTAACCTATTGCAATGATACTCAACCCATATCCCGCGGGTCACATGTGGTCCGGTCATAGCTCATTGTACTAAGAAATTCAATTATTGGAGAACAATGTACAAAAAATTTAACAGAAAGTTCTATCAATCAAGCAATCAAATGTATCAATTTTGCTATCAATTTGTGTTTTTAATAGTAGAATGTAAGCAAGAGGCTTGGTCATAGATGAAGAAAGTAGAAATTATCCAATAACTCTGTAAAAATTCCTAAAAATAAATATTTTTGCGTGTGTGTTTGATAGAAAAGTTAATATGATATTAAAATAAAAACCTAAGAAAATGAGTTATCTCTCTTATATTTTGATCAGTTTTGTTTTTCATTGTTGCTTTGGACTTATAGTGTGCTTTTTTTCCATTATCCGTACGTTATGGTCCGCAGGAAATAATTGTCATGTGTATGCGGCCCGCGAGAAATGCCTATCATGTATATGAGGTCCTGAGGGAAAAAAGGTGGTTGAGTACCCCTGCCCTATTGTTTTGAAGTTTTTTGTAGACAACTCTACGAAGGCAAATTTTAATTTATTTTATGCTTCGTCATCATTTTATTGGGCTACTCGTCAACTAATGGCAGAGAGGCCGAAGATGGGCATAGGATAAAAAATAATATTTTGACACTTAAGTGACTATCTCAAACAATAATGTAAGACTATTGAATGTGTACATGCGAGTCGGGTATTGTGGAAATACCATTTATACATTCCTAAAAATAACTTTACTTTAAAATCCAGCGTTTCTCAAACTGTGGGGCATGCGCCCCTAGGGGGCGTGATAACTCTATAAGGGGGGGTGGCGAGCATATTACAAAGTCAAAAACGAAAGATTATTTTAAAAAATTATGAATTTACTGTAAGTAACAAACAAAATGCATTCTGACATAATAAAAAAATAAAATACACATTTACAATACACTTATAAATGTATCAATATGTACAATGTATTTTATAATTAATTTAACAATACTAAGTAAAGAACAGGTTTGATAATTACTAGTGACCTTATGGGTTTGTAATAAAACTTACCTAGATAATTTTTACGGTTTATAATTAATACCTTAATTGCCAAATAAAAGTTACACGATTCTCTACCCAATACCACCGTTTTCCAAGTAGATGCTCATATGTGATGTTTTTTTGGAGGCGGGGCGGAGAAAAAGGATAAATAAGCAAATCTTCTGAAATAACTAAATCCTTTGCAAACACTGTCAAAGTTCTTTTATTGTATTCCGAAGCCTTCGGAATAATTTTATGGACAATAGTGCACAGAAAAGATCATACTTCGGAAAAACGTATATATACGTCCAGAAATTAATACTTTGGCTGAGTGAGACGTTTATATACGCCTTTGGCATTTAGGAAGCTAAAGTCGTATTGTAGATTTAGTGACGAACTATAATATTATTGAATTCAATACATTGTTATTGTATGGAGGAGAGGAGGGGGGAGCAATGAATCTTATGGTTGAATATTGGGTCACGAATATTAAAAGTTTGAGAAGCACTGCTTTATATAAATCACAAATATAATAATTCTCTGCTCCAATGCAGCCAATGTGGGCCTACAAAAATTAACTGGAGCATTGAATCCAAATTTACTATCGTTGCTATTTGGATAATTCTCCGTTAGAGAAGATACATTCAGCATACATCTTTTGTTCTGAAGCCTCTGATTCCTTCTTTTTGTCCTTCCTAACACCTTTTTACATGGGGAGTATGTTTATTGTAGAAGGAGATCCAGCTTTCATGTTCATTTTAGAATTTTATTGACATTCCAATGGACTCAACTTTTTAAAAAAAATACTTTAGTGATAAATGTGTGTGAGGCTGTATTACTATTTATATAACTATTGTTTAGTTATCAATATTATACTCCAAACTCATTTTAACTTTATTTTTATTCAGTATATTATGCCTGTTCATATGAAATACTATACTATTTTGTCTTTTACCGGCATATCATCTTAAAAAATGAAGCTTTAAACGGAAGTACAAAACACGGTCAGCTAAAAAATGACCAGTATTCAAACTACAATCCTAACTACAATCCTTTCAGTGTAGCTTATGCTTAACTTCAATGTTCAAGTAAATGTTTATTAGTAAGTAAAAATGTTTGAAAAATTGCATGCAAAAACTTTTGAAAATCGTAAAACACACTTCGTTCCATATCGAGCCGTACGATAACAATAAGGGGTCAACTCTTAATGCAATACATCATGAGAGTCTTTCTTCTGCAATTCAAGTATTCTCCTCGCATTAGCAGCTAAAAACAAAGCCGACATATTACTCGACTATTCCACAATACCCGACTCTCCTCGATCCCTAAACAATAAATTTTGAATGGATAAAGTGGGCTTCACACTTTCTATATGGCAAAAATCAAGCTTTTTGAAAAAATCTGCGTAAGTATCAAGTCAATTAATCTGTAAATGTATTAGAGCTAGCATCATGGGAAATCAAATGATTAGATCAAATTTACTGCCAGAACAACTAATGGGACATGCACATTTCGTACTTCTCAGACATAATAAATGTTTCCTATTAGGAAAACATGGTATATGGCTTCGACATTATGGAACATTGCAGTGTTTCTGTTTTCTTGTACGGAATTAACTAGACATAAAATAGTCAGGCAATTATATCTGTTGATTTCATACTTGGTATTCGTACTGATCTTCGTGTATTCCAAGGAGGTTCAGTTATTATAGTGCCTGATATTGTTCTAACAATTTTCCTTCCTTAGTTTCTCTTCATGGACGACAACGTTGCATGCAATCCAACAATCGCTGTCGAAGAGCTATTGCGGAAGCAAGATATTAAACGCATGGATTCACCGGAAATGTCCAGGGAACTACGAGTAAATACAATACAATACGCGTAAAATACTTTAGGAAAAAGTTTAGAGACATACGTCAGCAGGGTGATTTAAATCTTTAATTGTGATTTTTTTTTTTTTTTTCAATTTTTTTATGCAATTTGATTTTTAACGAAAAATCTGTATCAAACTTTGATGCATATATTTGAAATGCCTTTAAACGATTCCTCTTTTTTTTGAAGTGCCACACGTGAATGACATATTTAGCATGCACATTTTGCATTTACCATTGTAAAGAAAAACTAGCACTTGTTTTCGACATTATACGCCTCTTTTAAAAGTATGATAGATTACTATTTTTAGTACAAAAACACAAGCTACATAAAATCTTCAAGTTCATTGTTTGAACAACTATCAGCAATTGCTGGACTGTGGAGTGTGGATGGTTTTTAATGCAGTGAACATACGTAAACCGATGAATCTGTAACCGATATATATAGTTAATACATTCGCTGCTGGTTGCCGTGCCATCGTGAGACGTAACATCAACACAAGGATCCAATCCAGCTGAAGTGTGAGATGTGGGGTGATGTTTCATTAACATCCCGTGTTATCGCGGAAAGAGCTGATCAACGGCAGCGTGTGTGGGGAAATCCATTTCTACGGCTGGCATCGCAGTGATCGCATTTCACCCCTATAGTCGCAAATAATGTGAGATAATGTGTTGAGCGTCATCGTGCGCTTTCAATAATAGTTCATACGTCGTCTACACATAGTCGCATACATTGTAAACAGCCGATGCTCCAATGTAGCTGGCGTCAGTGTCCCACAAATATGTTTATTTTAGTAACGCGTCTTAGGTTTTATGTGAAGGCGGTCGCTCTAAAATGACTTTGCGGTTCACCGGTAGATCGCTATCTACTTAATGCCCACCCTGGCAATACAAAATTCAACATATTCAGCATGCGCATTTTGCTATTTGGCTGCAAGTTTCCATATGACTGTGGCGAGTTGGTGAATATTCAGTGATTGTGATGATGCAGTATTTGCAGACAAAAGCGAAAAAGGTATCATTATATTGTGAACCATTAACATCTTACCGCACTCTTCATTCTCTGAAAGAAGGCGTAGTGCAATGGACCTAAATCGAACGTAGTCAAGCAACTTGAAACGTAACTATTTTCCCTATATGGAACAATTGAATTACATGTCATATCTCCTAAGAAAATTCAAAGTACCAGTAACTATCGATAGTTTTTCCCGACGAAAACCAGTCTCCATTATGATTATTATTATTTAATTCGAAAATGTAAAAAAAAAATAAATTTCCCTTTATACCATAAAATATCAAAGCAAATGTTACAATTTATATTCGCATTGGTTCGTAATTGAAATGTCATTAAAATTATTCTTTCATAGCAAAAAATAGATGAATTATTTTTGGGCTCCCTAAAAAATATGATTCTTTTTTTGATAGAAATAATTAAACTACACAAATTAATTAATTTTTTCTCATTTTCCAAAAAAAACATCTTAATATTTCTAATTTATTTTAAAAGAATGTTGCTTTGTTTCTTATTTCAGAGTGGATTCAACTCAAAGGAGATTAAGTAATAAGAAAAATGACAAAAATATGTCAAATTCTGGATATTTTTTCTTTTATTCTATGGAAGTAGTTCAGTTCAGAAACATTTCACTTTTTTTATGTTTGCAATTAAATTTGAGTCAGGCTTCTTTCTGAGAATATATATATATATATATATATATATATATATATATATATATATATATTGAAAACTGATAAATCAAAATTATTTTTAAAATTTGCTCTTTAAAGATTTATTTTTTAATTTCAAAATGTTTCTTATGCACATTTAAGTTGATTATAAAATATACACACAAGTAAAGATGAAATACTTTAACGAAAAGCAGCTTTTAATTCACATCATTCTAAAGCACAAAAACATTTATGTAATAATTTAAAACTATCTGTCTCTAACGTTTTAATTGTTGTTGTCGTGTGTTTATTACTGGGATACATATAAAAGACGTGAGCTAGGTGAACAGATACATACAGCACAACCACAGAAGAATACAGATTTTTATTACAAACGATGATCCCAGCATATAACAAGATGAGGTGCGCTGCTTTTCCTTTCGAGACGGGGATCCATTTCAGGCGAAAAGACCGACTTCTTTTCCGAAGAAGATACAACCAAGTCTTACTCGGGAGTCGAATCCGAACCCATTCAGTTACAAGCCGTAGGTCATAGCCACCATACTGGCTGGACGACAACGTTTTAATTCATAAGAGATATTAAATATAAGATGTGTATAAAAAAATTCCATTAAAGTTATCAATTTAAAACCGTTTCTATGTTTGATCGAAATAGGAAGCATTTTAAAAATATTTCACAAAATAAGAAAAACTTTTAAATTGTACCAAAAAGTCTTGCAAACTAAAATGTACGTTTTTATCATTGCTTAAGCAGGATTCGCTTAAAATTCAGATCAAATTAAATGCAATAAAAAAAAGAGGTTTGTTATAGTTCACACACATTTTTCTTTAAAGCAGTGACTATTATTAATAATTAAAGTTTATTTTAAAAATATGTGTTACACTTTTTAAATGTATATCAAACTGAATTAAATGTTGTGCTAAAAAAAAATTATTAAGCGGGATTTTTTTTGTTTTTTTGTTTACTTACCCAAATTATTTTCGATATTTTTCTAAATGAAAGAATTTGTTTAAAATTAATGATAATGTTAAAGTTGATATCTAAGTCTTCACACACTACTCAGTATACTTTAAATCCAACTTGATTTCTAAATAAGTATAACAATATAAAACAAACATGCTATAATTATTTAGATAAATTCAATAACACTCTTTTGTATTTTACCAGCAATTGTATATTTTCAAATGGGCTGCAATTTGGCAGCATAAACTTTGCACATACATAAGTACCCAAGAGTAACAGCCGTTTCATTGATGTCACCATCTAGTGATGACTCTCGGTAACAAATTTTTTATGCTTTAATTCGGCGTTTCTCAAACTGACCCCCTATTGGGGCGTTAAACTCTACAAGGGGGGCAAGCTTATTAAAAAGTCCAAAACAAAAGATTATTTTTAAAAAAATTTTAATTTATACTGAAAGTAATCAAACAAAATATATTCACACATAATAAAAGATAAAACACACATTTACAATGATAAAATACATTTATAAAATACACTTATCACTAGTAATTATCAGTAATATACAATGTATTTTATAATTAATTTAACAATACTTAGTTAAGAACAAGTTTGATAATTACTAGTGACCCCATGGGCTTGTATTAATACTTATCTCTGTAATTTGTACCGTTTATAATTAATCCCTTAATTGCAGATTAAAAGTTACAAGGTTCGCTTCTTAATGTCACCGTATTCCACGTAGATGCGAGTATGTGATGTTTTTTGGGGAGAGGAGGAAAGTAATAAATAAGCAAATACTCTAAAATAAGTAAATCCGTCAAGGTACAGTGTTATAGAATTAAATACATTGTTATTGCATGGAAGGGACGCGATGAAAATTATGATTGAATATTGGGTCGCGAATACTTAAAGTTTGAGAAGCACTGCTTTAATTTCTTCAATCAATCTCTCATCGGATGCTAAATACTGTCATGAGTGCCAGAGCCAAATTGGTACTCAAGGGATCTTTTACATAACACATAATCAAATGGCATGAGTGTCTACGATTTTCGCGCGTATCCAGGTATTTTATCGACTCTATCCAGGATCGAACCCACAACATTGGACATATGAGGTGAGCACACTGCTAGGGATGGCGATTTTAGATCGATTAATTGAAAAATCAATTTCTCGACCTAAAAATCGATATGTAGCACTGAATCGATTCAGTGAATCGAAATTTTATCCTAGAAAATCGACATTTGGCTTTTCCCGTTTTTGGTAAAAACCATAAAATTATTTACAATTAGTTGAATGTACTATCTTTTCAACCCATAATATTACGGTGTTGGTGGTAAAAGGGTTAATTTACTGCCAAGAACAAAAAAAACTCTATTTATCATCACGTCCACTCAATAGCCATGATGTATATGATTATGGTGGGATCATCTGTTCCTTGTGAGCGCATTCGATTACCGGAAACATTACAAGTGATGAGCGGTACCACTTGGATCTCAGTAGACTTGACAGATTGTTGTTTTTAAAAAGCTTAGATATTAAGCATTCGGGACTATAAGTTATATTATCTATTTTCTAAACTTTTTAATGTAACAAATACATTTAGAAAACAAATGCCTTCTTTTATACCTTATACTTTGATATGGTGATAAAAATAATTGCAATTGTCGAATTCCCTCAACTAAAAAATTCTCTGATTTTGCTGATTAAATAACGTTTATTATGGTATATTTTTTGTTTTTCATGAAATGGATTTATATTTACATTGTAAATAGAGACTTGAAAAAAAATCGATTTTTTAGAAATCGACCTTTCAGCCCCTGATTTTTTTGTGAATCTATTCATCAAGTTATGATACGAATCGATCTTTTTCGGGAAGAATCGCCATCACTACACGCTACTTCTAAGCCACAAAAGCTGACCAGTAACTGTCCCAGCAAGCAGACGTAATTTCCTTTCCATTAAATTAATTCGTTATCCAGATAGCAGTTTAGGGAACTACACAATGCCATCTTAGTCAAAAGATATCCTAAGTTTATGCCTAAGAAGCAGGTTACTTCTCCATCTATTTAACTTCAACATTTCCTTCTAACAGAGAAAGATATCATTGTTAAACTATGAATACCTGAAATGAAGGGTGGCTTTGAGAAAACCGGAAAACTAGGAGTCAACGTAATCTTTTCCAGTGCGCCTGCCACTTAATGAAGAATTGATGATCACTGGAAAATAATGCTCTTTCCCCTCATTTTCTTTATCACTTGTAATCGAGAATGAGATAATGCAGAATAGTATTTCACTGAAGTTAAATGTTGCATATTTCTGGAATAATACACTGGTGATTTATCCGAGTAATTCTAAATTTGATTGCGTAGGCACAGCGATTTGCCGTCCATTCTTTAAAATAGGAGAACATAAATTAAATTACTTCTATATGGATACTGTAACTTTGCGGAGGAAGTTATTAGTATTCATCAGCATTAGGCTTTAGAGACGGCTGAATTTCAATACATGCCACGCACACAATCGATTTCAAACGGATATAGGAAACAGAGATAAAATATAAAGATAGATAAGTATATATTACTTTTTCATGAATTAGATATGTTTAACAAATGCGGAATGCACCCATGAAGTAAAAAAAAAAAAAATACACATAAGAAATTGAAAAAAAGTTTGTGAAAATGTTACTTAAAAGCAATTTAAAATTTTATCAGCTAAACTGTTCACTAATTTAAAAAAAATAATTCAAAAAATGAAGTTTAAGGAAATTTGTATTCATATATAAAAAAGAAACAACAATACATAAAAATTGCAATGTCTACTTAAAAAGATAAGAATTTCACTGAGCTTAACTCCTTAACTGGTTTTATCACACACTTTACGGATTGCCGAAACCTCACCACAACCGGTTTTCCCGTATGCTGTACGGACACTGATACTTTCTTCATTCTGTCTTTGATTTATGCGTATTTTTAATTCTTATTATGAGATTATTAGTTCCAATGTTTTTAAGATATGTAGATTGTCCAAGGTACTGAAATACTTCTCATCTGGGACTTTTTTTTTTTTGGTAAAGGCCGGAAATTTTTATTGAAAGCAGGAATATTTGATAAAGAACAATAATTGGCAATGCTATGTGCAATGCGTTGCTTGATAAAAAATGAAAATGGAAAGATAATCCAAAAAAGCAGATATTTTCTCTGTCTCCATAGCAATGTAAGACTAAGTATTACACCATGCTTCAAGTTGTGTGTGCATACATATAAGCACACACACTAAATCCTCAACCGTTTGAAAAAGAGGTACGAACATGGCCTTTTTTTTAAGTATGAGAGAAATTCTTTCAAGATGTATGAAATATTCTTCATAGTATGCAGAGTGCACTTATAAAAAGCAAACAATTAGAGTTTTTTGTGTTAAAAATTATAAGACAAAAAAATAATTTAAAAATTTTGAAATTGAAAATTAAAATAAAATTTTTCCGTTTTTGTATTCTATTATAAGCATTGTGCTTAGTTAGATGTAATAAGGAAATGTGCCTTTTTTGGGAACATTTTGGACAAAAACTTGACTGCTTAAGGGGTGAAAAGAGAAATATTGTTTTTATGCATTTAAAGCATGTTATGTAACATGCTTTATATTAGTGACATTATGTTACTATTTGTCCTATGTTTGAATGCTCACCAACTTAGTAACCGATCACTTTTAATTTCAAATGTATACTTAAAGCCGCAAATAATTATTTTAAAATGAAATATTTCGAAACATTATTTCCGCAATAATGAATCCAGTATAAAATAAGATGTTCTTAATCCGGGCACTTCTTTAAAACCATTTTCAAACACTACTACTTATTTGCATTCAAAGCCCCCTTTGTCTCTTTCGCAAGAATTAAATGCGGGTTTCAAAATTCAATACCTCTTGTAGCGTCTGACCTTCCATCTCCAAAGCTCATTAGAGAATCTTCAGGATTGGTTCCAGGAGCGAATGCAAACAATGATAACGAAATTTAATCTCCAAGTTCATCCCTTTCAAGTTTGTGATTCTGATGGCCTGGATCTGCCCTTTACTGTGATTTAAAAGAGTTGAGCCACGTATTGATTTCATTCGAAGGAGTTGGTGTGGTAACATCCTATAGAACCAGAGTGAGATGTCTTTCGAATGTACTTCGATTGAAACGTGATCTCTGTGTGGTTGGATCTAAGTAAGAGGAGTGAATGCAGGGATAAAATTAAGGAATATGTCTGTTTACTTGAACCTATGAGTTCCTTAAAAATGCAGTAAAATGAAGTTTAAAGTTAGCTGTAAGACTGCATGTTTTAAAATTATATGCATACTTAATAAGCAAGACATTTATCGTTTAGTGGGCATTTGAAGTAAAAGATACAATTAATTTTCGTGAAGCTTAAACATCATTCACAAAATTTACTTTAGAATTAATAAAATCATAAACTTAACGCATTGAATACTTATTAGCAAATTGCATACACGAAACAAGTTTCACATTAATGTACAACAAAGTAGTTGTGTTTTTATATGAAGTTTCGGATGTATAAAAAAGATATTTGCATGTAGATCTTTGACAAATAACTAAGTTAATGTTTTGTTATAGAACAAAATTTCCGTTTATTTATAGTGAATCGGTAGCATTGGATTGAATGAAAAATCATTGTGGTTTTTTTTATATCTTTTTTCCAAATCATATATTCCCATAAAAGTTAAAGGTCAATCAGTGACATGTTCCTTTTTGTTCGAAGACCTTTGATCATCTTTCGGTGAGCTTCATAGTTCTCCATTCGTATAAGGACCTTTTTTACTTGCTAAAAACTGTACAAGGGGCTTATTTATTGCCTCATCGTACTTCACGTTATTCCACGGAAGGATCTTTTAAGATAGCGAAACAAGTGTAAGTCTGATGGTGTAAAGTCAGATGGAAAGGAAAGCACATCCCAACCAAATTTTAATATAATTTCTGATAGAACTTTAAGGATATATGTGGTCTCACGATGTCGTGATGGAACACTACTTCTTAACGATTGATGAGCTTTGGACGCTTCTGGATGACAGTTTTGTTTAAATTGTCCAATTATTTACAATACACTTCCAAATTGACTGTTTTGTCCCTTCACTGGACCACAAAAAGCACCACGCTTTTCCAAATCATCACACTAAAAGCATAACCATTCTTTAAAGAGGTTCTGCTTTTGAAGACGCTGACAGTGAATCATCACCTCAGGATCAAAACCGTTTGCGTACCATATTGTTTTAAACAATCAACTTCTCATCCCAAGTTATCATTCGCTTAAACAAGTTTCCTTTTCTTCTCGCTTCATCAGAATATCGCAGATGATTATTTGTTTCGTCAATTAATCCTTTGGTGGTTAGGGAAGTGAACAGTTTTCGTTTACTTGATTTGCGAAGTATTACGAGTAAACAATAGTCGAAAGTGGCAGCTGTTTTTCCCCGCCGTTCTTCCGAAAATATCACACTTATTTGGGGATGTCGTAGATAGCTCGCCTCATGCGTTTTAAAAACTTCTTAAAGTTTTTATAGCACATAATTAACAGTTGTTAGGTACTTTGAAATAATTAATAAATGATAATTATTAAATAGTAAATTATAAATGATTATAATCAATTATATAAATAATAATAGTTAATTATAAATATAAGACAAATATTAAATTGAAAGGACTAAATAAATACGTCTTCTGATACGTCTTGAATAGTCTTCTGGGTTTGATATACTGTGAAAAAAGTCTTCAGCAGACTCAAAACTTGATAAGCTTTCTGTATTACAATTATAATCATCATCATAATTATCTAGAGACAGTAACAGTAAAACTAACTCAGACAGATCTGTAGACAGTAAATCTAACTAAATTTGGCGAGTAGGATTCGTTTGTAACATAATCAATGCAGAATAATAATGGCGAAAGAGCTCAGCTCGTCAGCGTGCATTGGGGAAAAATTTCACGACGCGAGTAGTGCTCGTTTCTAACCATTTCGGTCGAAATATTGCTCCCGAGCGGAGCTCGTTTGCGCGCATTATGAAGCACGATTCGATTGCAAGCGTTCGTTCATAACCCTCAAAGGGTTTAGCTTCTTTGAGTTCATGAGTAATCTAAAGATCCAGCTTGCTTACGTATCCCAGTTTTTCAAGAGACATGTGAACACTTTTTTTACTAATCTTCAATGTCTACAATCTCTCGTGTCGTATAACGAGGGTATGACTGGATCAATGTCTTTATTTTGTCATCATCAATCTGTGTAGGCCTTCCTAATCAAGGAGCATCTTTCGAATCAAAATCACCAAGACGTAATTTCTTGAACCAATTTTGGCACTGCCGCAGCTATAGAGTATCATTAGTGTAATTTAAGTAATTTTTCACAAGCTTGAGGCTTGTTCTTTTTTATCCTTTATTGAAGTAAAACAGCAAAACATGTTTGAAAGGGATCAGTTTGGTCTTCTATGTTCAACGTGCCAAAACTCAACGAATTCGTTCAATGTTTTCTTTAAAGTTAGGCTTTAACTGTCAGTCAGCCGTCAATAACGTAAAAACTACTATCGCAAATGATATAGTTATTTCAGAAACTGCACTGCCAAATCCTGTTTAAAAAAATGCAAAGACTTTTTACTCAACCCAATCAATTCTGCTCTTAAATTTGCTACACCAACATACATCACATTACATATGAAAGATACAGTTTGCTAGAAAATATAAATCATGACTTTTTTAGTGCATTTGAACTTTGCAAGTAGGAATAATACTGCTTACGGTCGATAAAAAAATATTGTATTACAGAATTCTTATTAAAAAGTACATTGATTTCATTATTTATGTAAAAGCCATAGCATGTCTTGTGGTGTCAGATTTTATTGCGAAGGACAATGATTGTCAAGATGATATGAAATCAAAAGATCTCTTGAAAGGCTATATAGAATGCCATACATTATCTCAGCGGTATCTAGCTACTAACGTTTGAAAGGCCAGACGAGTTGTCCATAAGACCGCTCAAGCAAGTTGCATACCTTGGGTCAATAATTTGACTCTTCGTATCACGACAGATGACTACAAGAACAGTAAGATGACACCTACATTATCAAGAACTATCTGCGTGACAACCATTGGTGCGGTTTGTCTTGTTGCTGCTACAAACACAGAAACGTTGCACGACAGTCATGCACGTAAAAGTGTTACGTCGTCTGTTTCGAAAAATTCTGATTCTTCGTAATGTATGTTGATAAATATGTGTTGGGTAAGGCCACTAAGATGAACAAACGATTTTTGCTGACGTTTGATATCATGATATGCATACATCACTTAGATTGATAGTTTAGAATGCATTGATACTACATCCTTGTCCTTTCTTTTTCTCAAAACTATTGTATTTGTCAGCAGCTGTAATGTCTCCGATGTGTAGGTGTTACTTATTTCCGATACCTCCGAAAAGCTACTTTTCCACAAGATAACGCATGATCATATGTTACCTATACTGTCCTGAACATCTTCGGTAAATAGAATGTTTAATGGTTGTCCTGACCAGCACACATTCTTCCTATCTTTCAAATAATGAGAAAAGATCCAATCATATTTATCAATAGATATGTAAATCACTACAGACAAAATAGTTTGATTTGTTGTTGGCTTGTTGCCTATGGCTTAGTGAGTGAGAGTGAGAGTAATATTGATGCCACACAAAAAGGCAACAAGGGGCTATCGGTGATGGAAATCGGGATTATGACTATGGTCCACTGACGAGTAAAATACCTGCGCTGGCGACCTCTCTTCTAATTCCCATACTATACCAACAGGAGGACGTTTGAGCTTCGATGACTTTTCTGTGAGTTGACCCTCTCAAGAAAGCGGGTCTTTAGTGGTATTAACTAATTCCGCACCAGCCCCGAGCCCATGGCCTTTACTCTTATGCTACCACGACCACATCTCTGGCTTAGAGTTGATCAAATATGTATCTCATTTAAGTTAAGTTCTATTCGACGCCAAACCAAAAAAAAAGCAGTTTTATTGCTAGTAAAAGCGGCAAGTCTTTGGATACGCATGCTGCATTTTACAAAGCGCTTATGGCATCAAATCATACTTGTCTTCCTTCCGTGTATATTTAATAAGTTTTTGGTATTTCATTTTCTCCCTAGAGTAGCATTTTGAATAATCAATAGATTATGAAAGTCTAATTCATAACGAATTTCGTATTAATTTAAAATAAGGAACCTATAATTATTTACATAAATCAATTTAAAAATTACTAAGAAATGCTGATTCATACAAAACGTAATTGAATTAAGTTAAATTTTTCTGATTAAAAAAATTTCAGATCTTGTTACTTTGTGATACTTATAATTATGTTCAGTTAATTCGACATACAAATGTGATATTTGACAAAAATTAGTAATAATAATATACGCTGAAAATCGCGTTCTTAATTTGTCAACCCCTTTCTTAATTTATTACCCTGTTATTTCCACCTGTTGTGTGTGTGTGTGAAGAAGTATCGTTGTCAATAACTTACAAAAAACTCACGTGAAATACTTAACTATGACTAGTTATCTCTCTAACTGCATAAAACTAAAGAATTTGGCATGCAGATAAGATAAAAATGTGCAACTGCCCTATTTGACTTTTAAACAGAGCCTGATTTCGAGGATTTATCTTTCATTCTACTGTTTCTTTTTATCTTCTCACCAAAAAATCCTCTTGAGAATCGAATTCTAAATGCTATCATGAGGTTTAGGTTTCTTTAACACTAAGCTGTCAAAATGAAGTGATTTTAGCTGAAGTACTAACTATTTATGAGACGAAGTAAAAATGAAGTTCAGGTAAAATTTTGTCGTTGTCACTTGAAACATATTTCACGAAATTTATAACATGAAAACCAAGTTGTTATATTGAAGGTTAAGGTATCCGACTACTTTCGAAACCGTGATTTTAAAAAAGCGCATAAATGGAAAATTTTCACGATATTTAGTGTCACTCAGAATAGAATACATGCATAAAATTGGTTTAAGGGCATTTTGACAAAAAAATCTATTTAAATGTAATGTTTTGGCAAAAAATTAACATAGAATAATCTTTTTTTCCAAATGTTCTCCTTTTGTGAAAAATAGTTCTATTATAATAATATTTTACCTGTATATTGCTCAGACCTCTCTACAGACGCTCAACTAGAATTTTTGAAAAAATCACATTATTTTCAAAGTTATCACCCATTGAAATAATTATTCGCGTTTTTTTCTTAAAGTTGCTCCCCGCTGTTGTCGTAAAACATGAATAAACCCATTTCTAAGTTATATATTTCAAAAATTCAAGTTGAGCCTCTGAACAGAGGTCTGAGCTATATACAGCAGTGCTTCTCAAACTTTCTATATTCGCGACCCAATCTTCAATCAGAATTTTCATCGCACCCCCCTTCCCATGCAATAACAATGTATTGAATGTAGTAATAATGTATAATACTTTGAGAGAGACGCTAAAGCTACAATACGACCCTAATTTTAAACAGTACAAAGTATCAAGATAAGTATTAAATTTTGTGTATAATAAGCCCACTGTGAAAAAAATCCCTAGTAATTATTAAACTTGTTCTTAATTTAGTATTGATACTTAGTATCAAATGTATTGTACCGTACTGATACATTTATAAGTATACTGTATCAGAGTAATGTGTATTTTTTTATCGTGTCTGAATACATTTTGTTTTGTTTCCTTTTAGTAAATTGATAATTTATTAAATATTATTTTATTTTCGACTTTCCAATTCGCTCGCGCCCCCTTGTAGGGTTAACATGCCCCCCTATGCGGGCGGGCCCCACAGTTTGAGAAACATTGATATACAGTAAAAATATTATTATAATAGAAGCATTTTTCACAAAAGGAGAACATTTGCAAAAAAAATTATTCTAAGTTAGTTTTTTGCCAAAATATTGTATTTAAATAAATTTTTTTTGTCAAAATGTCCTTAAAACAATTGTATACATATATTCTAATTTAAGTGATACTAAATATCATGAAAATTATCGATTTATGCACTTTTGAAAGTCACAGTTCCGAACGTAGTCGGATACCTTAACAAGAAGCGCTATATTCTCAATTCATTGCACAATATAATTTGAAACACTACTATTTCAGTAGTTTCATTCACATTTATGACTCAGTAAATAATCAGAATTAGCAAAAATCATGATCATATTCCCCTCTGCTCAAGTGTAGTTCAAAAATAGTTTTTTTTTCTTTTTTGGTGTACTCAATGTAATTATACACCAGTACCAAAAAGATACGTATGAACAGCAAATTGAATACAATTTAGGTGTGAAACAATCCACAATACCTTATATACAATGGTGAGCAAAACTCAAGCAACAATGGAAATTTTAAGCTGATAGCCATGAAATTACAAGAAAGGGGTTATTGCTAACAATAAAATGAGCACGCAATTCAGTAGAAAAATGATGCGGTTGCAGGTGTGAGGAACAAAACGTCATCGGCGATGTGAGTGTACGCAAAACGCGTTTGTAGTCGGCGCGTGCAACTGAAGACTACAGTAAAAGAAAGAATGGAGGCGTAATTAAAGAATTCGCTGCAAGTGTTAAGGAGATATATCGTGAAATAAGGCTGGAAGAAATCACCTGAATGACACGCAGAAGAATGATTAGAAATCTGGATAAAGGGTGTAGTTTGACCAATGTAGCTAAAGAACTCGGGATCAACAAAAATGTCGATTTGCGCGCTTGGAAGGCCTTCCAAACCATAGGTACAGCTATTAGAAAGGTTGACGGTGGCTGACTTAGGAAAGCAACCTCAGTTTTATTGATACCTCGTTCTAATTTTAAAAGCAAGATCACGAATTTGTTGTAATTACGTATTCGTAGATTTAATTACATTTCGCCTTATGCATCCTGATAATGAGTCTTATAATCTCTCGCATGCATGGTTTATTTAAATTATTTAAATTCACGATACTTATTCACTGTCGGCGGATCATATGCTTCACAGATTAGTACAAACGTAAGAAATTATTCATGACCATAATCCTCTTACAAGCTTACTGAAGAAAATACTAATTGTCTTTCTTCAAGAGTTCGAAAATCGCGTTGGATTCGTGGGATTTAATAGCAATATATGTTTATTTTCTCTCTATAGTTCCTCAGCTGAAAAAGCTTTGTGTGTTATATTATTTCTCTGGTTGCATAAGCAATTTTCATAATGTTGGTGAATTATAGTTCCTCTATTCCTTTGAATGTCTGGTTTCACCAGAAAAATAATTTATTAAATTCAATTTATTAGTGAATAGCATTTCAACTAATCTCAGTAAACATGATCATCCATCTACGTTGTTGATTTAAATGAAT
The DNA here is from genome assembly GCA_019973935.1 of Trichonephila clavipes. Lineage (NCBI taxonomy): Eukaryota > Metazoa > Arthropoda > Arachnida > Araneae > Nephilidae > Trichonephila > Trichonephila clavipes. Next base: position 25,729 of record BMAU01006692.1, read on the forward strand.
TTCTTCGACATCGAAGATTAGTATTTCTGTCGTGAAATAAGAAAAAATAAATTAATGCTCCTTTAAAATTAAAGAGCTACTTAATAATCATTATAGATGGTTTGTTTCAAGTGAAATTAAAAGGCTCACTTTTTTAAATAGGATGCTTAAATCCATCTTAATTAAATCATCTTCATCTTACTTTTATGTAATTTTACCCCTGGAGCATACAAGGCAAGAATATATAAAGTTATCTTTTATATTTTCTGATATATCCAATGTGTTAAATGTAGAAAAATGAAAATAAACAAAAAATAACTGTAATTATGCTTAAACAAATTTACAGGAATTAATTTATGATATATTACTTTCAATTTTATCTCTCTACAGATAAAAAAGATTTTCGCTCCTGAGAAGCCATAACAAATTTATTTATGCATAAAGTATAGTTTCGTAACAAGTTTTATAATAAAAAAATTACTAAGCCAATCCCTACTTAGATCAACAAAGAAACATTTTATTTTAGCTTCTTTTTAATAAATAGTTACAATTTATATAAATACGTATATACATATAACATAATCACAACATTAAGTGGTAATTAATTTTCATTAATTATCATTAAAGTATCGTATTGTCATCCAAAACAATCGTGTATATAAAATTTAAGTTCAACTGAATGCTTTAAAACGTGAAAAACATTTTCAAGTTTTGACACAAGTCGGCAAAAATGATACCAACGTGGCTGTATTTGTAATTCTTTAAATAATTAGTTTTAATCGATTACGTTTTATTAATTATAAATAAATTATTGTATTGTCATCCAAAATATTTATGTATATAACATTTCAGCTCAATTGAGCGCTTTAAAATGTATTTTATTAACGATTGAAAATTCCACCAATATAAATAAATAAATAGAGAGTGTGAGCTATTAGTAAGAATTGAAAAAGAGTTGATAAAATGTTGAATTCAGTATTACATAATACATGTAAATTACGGTTTTATAAGTTGAGCAATGGGAAGGAGCAGTTGCATAATTTGTACAATGGGATTTGGTCAATTTTTAGGTGCTCAGGGAGTACGCCTTTTTGTTAAATTTAAAATTTTTTATTAATGTGTGTATAAAGATTAATGTTAAGGTATCCGAATACGTTCGGAACCGTGATTTTGCAAAGCGCATAAAGGGATAATTTTCATGATATTTAGTGTCACTTAGATAAAAATTTATGCATAGAATTGTTTTAAGTACATTTTGAGAAAAAAATTTATTTAAATATAATATTTTGGCAAAAAATTACCTTTGAATAATCTTTTTTCCAAATGTTCTCCTTTTGTGAAAAATGCTTCTATTATAATAATATTTCGCCTGTATATATCTCAGACTTCTGTACAGAAGCTCAACTAGAATTTTTGAAATATATAAGTTAGAAGTAGGTTTATTCATGTTTTAAGACAACAGAGGGGAGAAATTTTAAGAAAAAAAAGGCCGATAATTATTTCAATTGGTTGTAACTCTGAAAATAATGTAAATTTTTCAAAAGTCATAGTTGAGCCTCTGTACAGAGATCTGAGCTATATACAGGCAAAATATTGTTGTAATAGAGGCATTTTTCGCGAGATTTTAATTTTCTGTAAAAGTTTGTTATGCGTATATTTTTTTTTTTTTTTTTTTTTTTTGCATCTTTCATTTTCTCTCATATATTTTCAAATTTTTAAACGCAAAGCTTTTTTAAGCTTGAAAGCTCGTGAGACATTGAAATATAACAAATAATGGATGGTTTAAGTTTTAATAAACTTAAGTGATGCTTTTATTAACTTTTAAAATTATTTATGCATATTTGCAAGCAGCTTGAAAGCAAAATTCATCGATATACAAATTAAATTAAAGAAACATATTTTCTTAAAATGTGCTTTGTATATCGATACTGTTGATTAAGTTTTGTTAAATATTTCACACAATATTACATTATCACTTCTTACAAAAGCTCTTGCTCAAACCTACTGTACTACCTGTATTTCAAACTAAATAGTTTTGATGTCTATTATGTAGATTATTTACATGTAGATGAGGAGAAACTATCATTCAAGAATAATAAACAAGAAGTAACATAAAAAAATTATAATATTTCCCATTACTTAAAATATTTTCAAACAAATAATGCAAAAAAATAATAATAATTTGAATTTTTTTAAGAAATGAAATGCATTTTCGAGCATTGCAAAATTTTCGTGAAATTAGATGAAATATCTCGATATACTAAATAAAATACTTACTGATATGTTGCGTAATACGGCAAATATATCTAAAAATTTAAAAAATGCAGCTTGGAAATATAAGTGGGCGTTATACACGTCGTGTTTTACGCTAGTCAATTTTGTAACTTCTTACCTTGTTTAGTAAAATAACTTATTTATAAGCTTTTTGTTTAATTTGAATATTTCTAAAAATAAAAGTATGTGGTATGTATGATACTTAAAGATAACAGAATTCCTGGCAATTAATCCTCTTATTAAAAGAGTTAGTTCTTCATCCATTTTAGTAACAAAGTCGAGCAAATCAAAATACAAAAAATTAACAATTCCAAGTCACGTTTTTATTTTTGTCTGTTAAAATTATAAAATAAAAGCCTAATGATTGCATTATTTAGTTCATTTAGTTACATCATTTTAATTATATTTCAATTTGATATTTTGTGTGTACCAACTATCTTTATATAAAATAGAACCAATATATTGTGAAATAATAAAAGGATTAATATAATTATCTTGGCCAAACATGGGTCAAAACTCCATCCTTGCATTGTTTATCTTCAAAAAAGTTTCATTTCATGGCACTTTCTTAGAGAAATCATTAAAATATAAATTAATTAAATTTTACCCCTATTCAAAACAAAAAAAATACTTTGTATCTAACTTCATTAAAATATTGCTTTCTGTCTTACTTGAGACATTTCGATGAAGTACGCATTGAAATCTCGGAAGTAGTGATGCTAAAAAAACGGAAGAAATTTAATTGCATTTGTACTTTCCTTTTCTTTTTTAATACGTTATTTACAATGGATATGCTGCATTTCAATTTAAGATGCAATTTATTTTTCTCGCTAGCAATATCATTTTAATGAGTTTCGTGTTTTATTTTTTCGATACTTAAATGTAAAGAATAGAAAAATAATAAAATAGTTTTGACATTTTGATGATAAAATGAACCATATTTCTTATACCTGTTGTGTTTTTCCATGATTATGAGGATAAATGAGATGCATATTCGTATACTAATAAATTTCCTTTGTATTTATCCCCATTCCTTACAAAATCATCACATCTAAACCCCGAAATTTTTTACCATTGATTATTAATATTAATTTTTTATCAGTCCTTTTTTTAGTAATGTTATGTTAAAGCGAATTGGAGATTGAGATTGGTTTTAAAAATAAATTCATTTAGCTTATTACGTAAAATTAAATTGATATTTAAAACCCTTTTTTCTTTATGTGTGAAGTATGTTTCCTATCTCCCACTGGAAGCTATTCAAAGGAATACTACCTTATGCTTTGCATCTCGTTTTATATCGCGTTACATCAGTGTTTCTAAACTGTGGGGCGCGCCCTCCTGGGGGGCGTGAGCTTATCGAAAATAAAAGATTTCAAAAAATGTATTTACTAGAATGAAGTAAAACAAAATACTTTCTGACATAATAAAAAAATACACATTTACACTGATATAATTAATGTATACCATCTCTACGATATTACGTCATAAAAAATAAAAGCCTCTACTTCAAAACCTCATTAGCTATCTTTGATACTATAACCAAATAAAAAACATTTTGTTTGATTTGCGGTAATCTCATGATGAGAGATTTTTTTTATTACGTTTTCTTTTCAAATCGAAAATGCTACTCTTTCAAAGAGAGAGAGAAAAAAAGACAAAACCTAGACCCATAATCAAAAAAAAATTTTAGGAAGATAAACAATTCATCACTGATATGTTATTGCCATCAGCTGTAGACAGCAAAATGTATTTGCTGCTGTTTGGCCTTCGAACTTACGTGTACGGTTAGTTACGTCCCTGCTCTTATATATTGGTTTTTTCATTTAGGAAAGTTGTAAATAAACTATTTCTGCTGCACTTTTTTCCTTGTAGAATATTTTTATGATTTTTGGAAAAGCCCAGAGAGCACTTTGAAGGATTACTAGGCCAAGATATATTTTTATGAGTATTCCCAAACATATAAAGCATAATGAAAAACGTTTTACACAATTTTTTAGAACATCCATATTGTAATAAATACACTTTTAATCCGGGAGTGGTCACATCGAGCGCAGAATGCACGAAATCGGTATTTATCGCAAAACTGTTTGGTTGTTACCAATGGCTCTGACACTATCCTCCTTTTTGACAGTCTTAACGTGAACTAAAATATGTTTGTCACATGTCTCCCTCTTTTTTGGGAGTGACAAACATTTTTTTTTTACAATCTTAAGGTACTCGTTTTGACTGAGTTCCCGGCGTGATAACTTTTTTTCCGAAATATTTTCTGTGTCCTTGAAAGTAGGTGAGTATATTTTCCCTTAATTAAATTATTCACTAGAATTACGATTTTTATTGTGTACTATAAAATAATTATAAAAAAAGGATTGGGGTGACTCACAATAACCCCACTTGACTATTAGTATCGAGTGCGCTCCTTCTACAGGGTTAAAACATGTTGAAATGTTTTCGCTTAAAATATTAAAAATAATACAATTATTCTTCATCAGAATTTTTTATTGTTCATGATTCGGCATCAATTCTAAATTCTAATTCTTTGAGGCTTAAATTTTTTTACATTTTTGTAAACATTGTCGCGCACTTGGCTTTACTCTCCTTACAATTCAGCGATTATATCAAAAAGGCTTTATTTTCTTATAAGTGAACTCGTGCAAAAAGCGGGTACTTCAGCCGGTATACTTTTAATGTATCACTGCTGCACAGAGTATTTTATAACTAATTATTTAATACTAAATTAAGAACAAGTTTAATAAGTATTAACGACTTCCATGGGCTTGTCTTACAGAGCAAAGTTTTTCAAAGGAATGCTTATGTTTAGAAATTGACCCTCTGAGTTCTTTTTCTATATTTAGCTGATATCTATATTTTGTCTTTTAAACATCCACCGCATTTTACAATATGTTCCAATTTAAAAATTAGAGAAAAGAAAAATAACATAATAAGTATCCTATTACTTTTTTTTTTTTTTGCTTAAAAGTAACATATACAAAATTTAATACTTATGTCATGAATTTTTACGGTTTATAATAAAGATTGTTGCTTTAGCGTCAAAGTGCATTATTATTGCATTCAGTACATTATTAATGTATAAGGGGGGTGATAAAAATTGTGATTGAAAAGGGGGGTGCCAGTATTGAAAGTTTGAGAAGCACTGCGTTACATGATATTCATAAAATATAATTTCCAAATACTGAAATCTACAAAAGAAATTAGATCAATTTTGTACTCAAAAATTTAAGAATTTCTGCATATAACTTTCCATGAATTCTCAATAAACCTAAATGAACACATGGTGGAACATTGTTAACTGTAGAGAAGATCGTACGCACTTTATGAAAACGATTTTGTAATACATTTTCCCTTTTGCATTTTGAGAATAAAATTTAACAACTTCAGAATAACTATCTGCTTATGTTTTTCTTTGATTGGCATGTAAGACAAAGGATTTATTTTGAAAATAGCTACTAAAATTAGTAGATGGCTTGAAGGTACGTAAGTGCACTTTCCTAGGAAAAATATTCGTATGAACAAATTATAAAACGGTGTAAGATTTTCAGTTATTGGTATATTTCAATCAAAGGTATATATTATATATTAAATATGAAAGGGAAAAAAACGTAAAAATGTAACATGAAAAGCTGAAAGGAAAAAGGAAAACATGAACATGAAACTTTATCCTAAGACTGTTCGAACAAAGGGAACTTTCAAGTAGGAGAAGTCTCTGGTTCTAAGAGAAAATCCGCCGCCTCAAAGATTCATTGCACATAAACTAGTAATTTCTTCCGGCACTATAAGTAAAATCATTAAATTAAGTTTTAAGTTGAAAACGATGTTTAAACCCAAAGTTCATCTGCTTTTGCCGAAATATATTGCTGCAAAAAATATTGTGGAAACATTCAATGAGGCATGTGTATATTTAATTGACTGTAATAAAGGAAGATTAATTTCCTACTACTCAACAGACGGGAATGATCGTACGAAATGACTTTATCTGTGTACAGAAAGTTCCCAAAGGAATTCATGACAGTTTTGCTAGATTTTGTTACAACTGCAAATTAAAAATAAAAAAAGGCTCAAGTAAAGCCAAAATTAACTATCTTTACAATCTGCAAAATATTTTAGAAACAATTTTTTATGAAGAAATTCCAGTTTTATGTAGGAAGGACGTTGATTAAGTTGAACTTAATATGGACAGACTCTAATCACATGTCTAAGTCAATTGAGGCTTATATAGCAAAGAAAGAATCAGAAACGGAAATAAAGTGTATCACGTTTGATGAAATACGAGTAAAATCACCCTACGCTTCTGCAATGGACTTTTGTGCCTTCCGTTTTTTTTAAATCGAGTCTTAGGAAAACGGCATCCAAGAATATTGACAGAGGAATCTCGAATAAAATTGGCTTGAGAGTACTAAGAAGAAATTTACTTTCACGTAAAATTCGAGTTAGAGCTAATGTCAAGAATCATGGCTATCAGATAGAAGTAAATACTACCCTCCCTCCCCCCCAAAAAAAAAATACTGTATTTATAGACAAAAACTACCTATCAAAATCGTTTCCATAAAGTGCGAACGACGTTCTGTATAAATGTACCTTGTTCTCTTCTCATGTACTTAAGTATAACACAAATGGTACTAACTATATGTTTTTTGTAAAATTGGCATATGGTCACCCACTTTAGTTAATGGAATAATTTCCACTGGTAAATTTCTTGCTGACCAGGAAACTCACAGGTTGTTCTTCACGTTTAAGACTTAAAAACCCAGAAAACAGTTTCCGTGCTTGCCGAAGTGCTAGCAGCACAAATCATATATAAGAGGGAAAATACTTTCGCAAAGACATTTAAAAATTGATAAAGTTGGTGGGAAGTACATGTCCCACGGTCTTGTAAGGAATAAAATAAGTTGTGTGAGTGTGTGTGCGCGCATTACTATAGCTTCCTTACATTACTCTTGCATTATTGAAGCATTCTTTCCTTATCATTCAGCAATCCAGCTATAAGATAGTATTTAAATATCAATATTACAAATCAAATAAACTATTTATCTTATAATAAACAAGAGTGCAAATAGAACTTCTAGCATCTAAACAGTTTTTCCTATGTCGAAAGTAAGAATGCAAAGTAACAAGTAATAAAGGGTATTTTTTAAGAGGTAAAGAACTTTAAATTGCAAAAAAAAACAACGATGTAATATACGATTGACATGAATTTTTTTTTATTCGAAAGATAATCTTGTGGCATTACATTTTAAATAAGATCAAGCAAGGCGTAGATTCGTCGAATGGGCCCAAAACGAGATTGCCGTTGTTCCCGATTTTCATAAGCGAATTTTGTTTAGCGATGAAGCGCACTTCTGGTTGAATGGCTACGTCAACAAACAAAACTGCCGTATTTGGAGAGAAGCTAATCCACAAGTGTATGTCGAAACACCGTTACATCCAGAAAAACTGACTGTTTGGTGCGCTTTATGGGCTGGTGGAATCCTTCTTCAAAAACGATGAAGGCCGCAACGTTACAGTCAATGGTGATCGATATAGAGCCATGATTACTAACTTTTTCATTCCTGAATTGAACAATCATGATGTCCAGGAGCTGTAGTTCCAACAAGACGGCACAACATGTCACAAAGCTCGTGCCACAATCGATTTATTGAAAGACACGTTTGATGACCGCCTAATTTCACGTTTGGACCTGTGAATTGGCCTCCAAGATCTTTTGATTTAACACCGCTAGACTATTCTCTGTGGGGCTATGTAAAGTCATTGGTCTATGCGGATAAGCCACAAACGCTTGACCATTTGGAAGACAACATTTGCAGTGTTATTGCCGATATACGGCCACAAATGTTGGAAAAAGTCATCGAAAATTGGACGTCCAGATTGGACTACATCCGAGCCAGCCGTGGCAGTCCTATGCCAGAAATCATATTTAAAATGTAATGCCACAAGATTATCTTTCGAATAAAAAAATTTATGTCAATCGAATTATACATCGTTGTTTTATTACAATTTAAAGTTCTATACCTCTAAAAAAAACAAGTCAATTCCTACCTCGTTAGAAAAACATACTGCATCCATCTGCTGCAACCAGTTGTAACGTCGGCAGAAATAAAGCCGAATAAATTTAAAATTAAAAATAAAATTTAATTAATGAATTAATATTTGAAAAAAAACTCTATTAACATCAAGTGTCATCCAATACAAGTTTAAAAATGTATTTGAACTTGAATGGATGAATAAAAAGTATTTTATTAACGATTGAAAATTTAAACAAGATATATTTATATAAATAAATATATATAAAGAGAGAGTGAACTAATAGTAGGAATTGAAAAAAAATGTTTTATTTGAAAGATATATTTGTTTTCTGGGTAAATTAGAACATTCAATTTTTTTTAATCGTCTATTACCAATTAAGAATATATTCAGTCGCACACATTTTATTCAAAAACAGTTTAAATTTATTAATAAAAGAAGAAGGAAAAATCGATTATATACACTGTACTTGAAAAGAGAGACTATTAAATATTGTTTGCTATTCAAACAAAATTTGAATCCACTTCAATACGGAAAATCTTATACATCATGTTATTTACTAAAATGAATCTTTTTCAACATATTCCTCGCATTTTCAAAGTTCCACTACGCATATATAGTATAACCTTATCTTCTATTGAATCAAAACTATAATTCAAATAACTTTAAACAAATGCACTTCGAAGAAACTCATGATAAACAACACGTTTATAAACCTTGATAATAAACATTCAAATGCATTTAACCAAATATATCCAGTGTCTTTCCCATGACAATCGCAATATACCGAAGTAACTTTAACCTGTTACCTTTCCATTAAATGATTTCATTATCTAGATCCCGTTTTAGAGAAGTCAACAGAATCATTCAAATAGGGACGATAGCCAAAGTTTATGCTTACGATGTGATGCTTCTATTTGCTTAACTCGGTCCTTTTCCTTCAACAAGGAAAGATTCCATCATGAAACGGTGAACACCTGAAGCGGAGGTTAACCGTGAGGTACCCGGAAAATCAGGAATCGAAACAATCGTTTCCGGTACGGTGCCTTCTAGTTCCCATTAATGAGGAATTGATGATCACTATAAACCAATGTTCCTTCTGAATTCTCTTCTGTACTCTCTTTCTCGCTCTCCGTACAAATGGAGAATGTGATAACAACTAATGGTTTCCTACCAAAGAAAACTTCTACACAATGGCAAAATTACACATCACTGACCTTTTTCAACTTATTTTAGATGGCAGTCAGTGTTTTATTATTTTAATATTAATAGAAATTAATTTGTATTTTACATTGTTTTTGATATTAGACATAATTTGCGATGTATTATTTATTTCGGTAAACATAAAAGTTCCTGGTCTTTTTAACAGATATTAGAGAACATTTTGCGATGTGAAGAGTGCTGTTGTAATGCGTCAAGTAAATTTTATTTCAGCTCCTGAATCGTTACCGGCAGCTTGTAACATGCTGCCAATCGTTTATCTAAAGTGCCCCACACGTGTCAAAAAGCATTTAGTTCCGAAAACCTGCCGCCGATCCAAGAGTTGAATATGAGGCATATCCTAACTGTGAGTATTATCAGGGGTGCTTTCTTCAATAGTCATTGTGTGATGGTGTATGATATTGTCGTCCGGGAAGAGGAAACCTCAGGACACATAGTATTTCTAAAAAGATGTCTCTGAGGAAGGAGAACATCGGTAAAGTAGTGATCAAGAGAACTTTGCACCCCCCTTTCCATATGATGGTATATAAATTGATTTGTTAAGAATCAAATAATTAATGATACATTAAATACCAAAGGAGAACGTCTTCCTTCTGAGTAGTTTCCCGCGCAATGCCTCATCGGGCACTCTTGGTGGTGTGTGGCGCCGAGGTGGATTACTCCATTCGACGTAATAGGGGAGAGGGAGATACGAGAATGCACATATCCAATCCTACATATAATGGTCATCAGTTTTTGTATTTTCTTGTGTATCCAATGCAACAGAAAGCTCCGTCTCTTTTGAGCAGGAGTTCACCCTATTAGCCTATGGCACCTACTAGCCACCTATGACATTTACCCTATTAGTCGCAATACAAAAGGTTAGTAATTGTACATAGAACGCTCACCCAGTTGTCTGCTGCAGGTTTCGTGTTTTCCCCACCTATCTGTTATCCGTCCCTTCTCACTCATAGGATAAAATATTGGTGGTCCTCCATTATAGGTGCTCATAGCCAACATTAATAGAACCCACAAACAATTATCACTGCTGTATGAAATACCTCCCAACATGTAAAATAAAGCTTTTAAGAGATCCAGAACTTCTTAACCACACTAGTCATACTTTGAATTTAGAAAAATTCATCTGGATATCTGTAGAATTTGCCCCGATCATCAAATATCCGCTTTCATACCGATCTTTTACCCTGATATTGTAGGGCATGAAATTGGCCCTGGTTTCTTCCACATGAAAGTATGTTAGTAATTAAAATGATTCATCATTTAGTAAAACTCCAATGATGATCCTGTATACACTAAGCTAAGTGGAGTTTTCAGTGCACAAAACTAAATAAGACAAAATTATCAAAACATTTTGCAAGCAGACATCTCTCTTGCAAGCTTTTGGAGACAATAACCCTTGAATTCTGAATTAAGATAGCTGCATGAAGCTCATAAGATATCTCAGAAGTTGTATACATCTTATTAATGAATAAATATTGGATTTTAGTGATTATAGAGCCTTTAGACTACATTGCCCAATTTACTCGTATATATATATATATATATATATATATATATATATATATATATATATATACTTATCTCGTTAAATGACTCTTCATCTTGAAATGACTTCATAAATTGTATACAAGGTGACCTACAGCAAAATCTCTATGAAATTAAGAGGTATGTGTGTACGAGAATAGGAATTACGAGGTCTTCACAAAATCCAACAGCTCAAAACGTTCAATTCTCAAATTAAATCAACAAACCAAATGTTTTTTTAAAAAAGCCAATATGCATTGACAAAATAATATAATTTTTTAGTTGAAACACAAGATTACTGTGAGATATATATGAATATCGTTTTCTATACAAATCTACTTTAAAATAACTAACAAATTTGCAATACTCATACATGTTTATTCAAATTATATTTACACATCCCAAACTCATTGATAATGAAATATGTGGTGTCATTATGTACTTATAAAAATTAACTCAAATATTTACTTGATTAGAACAAAATAGTAGAAACACGTAAAAAAATTTTAATTGAAATATTTGCATAAAAGGGACAACACTAAATAAATAAACACTATTCAACTCAAATAATTTTTCTTGATAATAATTGATAAAAATTATTATTATTTTGCAAATTTGGTTATTTTTAGGTTTGTGTACCGTAAAAATATATTTTTTCCTCATTAAAACCTTTTTAAATAGGAAAGTTAAGTGAAGACAAACATATGACTAAAAATACATTAATTAATTATAACAAATTATACATTCAGAAAAAAAACTTATGCAAAAAGATCAACACGTTGAAGAGGCTTTTGATTTTTAGCTACTTTATCAATTTTAAGCCATAACTTGAAAAATTGCAACTAAGTTTGAAACAATCGAACGGATTAAAACTTGAGATAAATAATACCAGTTTGATTAAATTAAGAAATATTAATAATTTAATAATTCGAATATAAATAAATTTGTATTAAGGTATAAATAATTAAGTTATGGTAAAGGAGAGAGAAAAAATAAGTAACTTAATATTATAAATTTATGTAAATTATAACTTTGACACATAATATTAAATATTACTAAACAAACGGTGTTTGAAAAAAAATTCAGACATTTTACTTAATATTTTGTAACTATTTTAAAAATTTTTAACGTATTTTATACAGAGAAATTCAACTCATTTTCCACATTACATTTCTAATATATTTGATTAATATACAAGTTCCCCTTACCGGCTTTGCTTAGATCCAAAAATGGTATCTTCACAGTTTTCATGGAAATATTTCTTTTCGTGAATTCAATTAATTTTTTGAAAAATATGTTTCAAAGTTAGTCACTTTAAAGCGAAATTTGGAAAGTCATTAGAAATAGGAATAGAAATAGAATTGCATTCTATATCTATCGCTATAGAAAGCAAAATTTTTATTTTTGTGGTACTATAAGTGAATGAGTTTTGTGTGAATTTAATGATAGTAAAAATGTTGATAAAGTTTTTTCTAATATTATCAAAAATAATATATTTAAGAACTCTGGAAAAATCTTTAGCTATTAAAATAATTTGATGGTTGAGCTTTTAAAAATAAATAACTTTTTAACAGTTTTAATGAAATACGTAAAACGAGGACGTATCTTTCCCTAAAATATTTTAAGTTTATAATAAAATTTTCATAAAATGTTTTCATTTAAATAGTTTGTTTAAAAAATAAATGTAACTCGTTAAAAGGGGAAAATGTCCCATTTTTCCTATTTCTAACATAAAATTGAATAGTTATCTAAGAACAATGTATTCATACTTTTCATGAATTCTCTTCGATAACTTTGCCAATTAATTTCTTCTGCTGGTATTTCATAATTGAAAAAAGTTTCGTAATAAATTCGCCTTAAAATTGGATGTAAATAAACACTTTATCAGGAAGTCTATATTCGAGCGTGCGCGTTACTTAAAAAATATCTAAAATATTACTGATAAAAATTAACATGCACTTTATAATTTAATATAAATATACAAATAAAATTATACTCATGTTTGAAATTTGTATTCTTATTAACATCATATAATATAACTTAAATTTCCAAGGAAGACAAACAACTTTAACAAACTCAATTTTAATTTTTTTATTTTAAAATAAGTTTAAATTGGGAAACATCAATCACATACATACATGTATAGAATAGTTATTAGGTACTGAATTGAACTTAACTCAGTGGTGCAACAGCCCATGAGGGCCAAGGCCTGCTGTGCCTATCTCAACTTTCGTGACTTTTAGCGTTGGGTTGCATGTGCAGATGTTCCGGTCCAGTAGTCGGTCTGACGCAAAACTCCCAGTATTCAGTTCCTTAGCAAGCTTGGTACTTCTTTTATCGACCCACTGAAGGAATGAAAGGCTGAGTCAACCTTGCCCAGCCCGGGATTTGAGCCTCAGACCTGTGGTGTAGAAGGACGATACACAGCCACTGATCTTCCCCATATGTTAGGTAGTAACACATAAATAGTAGGTTATTTTTAAAGTGTGATTCAAGCTTTCAATAATCTTATGATCGTTAAAGTACAGGCTATAGAAAAATGTAATTATCAACTTTTAACTAAAAATCGAATTATTTATTCAAGTATATATACTTCAATATATATATATATATACTTTAAGTAATATATATATATTATACGTTTTTTCTAGAAAAATTCTATATGAATATTAACTTCTAAATTTAATCTAACTTGTGATAGTTTATTAAAGCAATCTGTTTCTCCAGAGTTTGGTGTCTGAGCCACTGTGTTCATACATTAAGATAGCAAGCTTCCCTACAATATTTAAATAGCTTAAAACTAATATAATTTGTATAAATATTTTACATTAATCATCAAGCGCTAAAAATTTTATCATTATAATTTTATTTATTTAATTGAAAAATGCACGCGTTATACAAAGTTCTTGCCAAGCATAAATATTTGTCATCATTCGAAAACACAAGGAATGATAAATAGAGTAGTTTTTATTGTACTATCTAATATCATTTATTACATTATCTAACATTACCATATATTTTGATAGATAAATATGTTTAATACCTAATTATTTATAAAGTTGAAATTGCTTATGTTTCATACCAGAATTTTTGTTGATTGATGGGTTTCAATACTTTTGTTAATCTTCTACAACTCAGTATTATGTTAAAACATTTTAATACGGTATATTTAACAAAACTTTTATCTTTAAGAGGCATTTAAAAGGTGTTAAAATGTTATTCGTTTCAATTACTTAAATTTTAAGAAATTGTCACACACTTTCTTTCGAATTTCCAAAGAATTCGAAATACTTATACAGAATGATTGTATTTCTGAAGAATTTACGAGAACTAATTTCAATGTCTAGACATTTTCATTGCACAATTTATCGAAAAGATTTACATTCCTTAAAAATATTTTATAGCGATGAAAAGCATTTCCCGTTTAAAATTCGGGCGTGAATGAAATCGTTAACTCTCTTGAGAGATTCGCTTATATAACTAAAACACTTTAAAGAAGTTTGCAAAGTCAATGGAAATTTAACAATGTAGTTGATTTGCATTCAGATATATTGTATTGTATTCTACAATACGTAGGAGTATCTTAGGTCATATACTGTGTATGTGAGTTTTGTTTTACTTCTAAAAATTATTGTAATAAGTCTACATTATTGAACGAATAAATTGAGTACATAAAGAATCATTAAAGAAAACATTTTATTTAAACAAAGAAAATTTAAAAAATGCTTATTTCACAGGCTTTTTTAAACTTTATTAAATGAATGGGGGAAGAAAATTAATATTTATCGTTATTGCATATGAGCAATACTGTTTATGAAAGCCAAAGCAAAATGAAAGAATCATGTAAACTAAATGGAATTTGCAGAAAATTTAAAACATAGTTTAGAATATTCAATAGATTAGTTAAGGCCTGACTATCGTCAAGTGTACTCTTTGTAAAATACAATTGGGGGGGGCGAAAGCATGATATTACAGGGGGGCCCAAATGATCTCCGTTGCTCCATTGACCCTTCAACTTTCAATTTAGCATTTTATAAAAAGCTTTGTCAAGTTCACACACACACATTGAAAAGTGTATTTCGTCATTTTGCTACTATTAATGATATGTTACACACACAAATCAATGTATCTTCCAAAATTCTTAATGACGCACAAACCACTAACAGATTTCAAATGGCCTCAGTTAGAATGGACTTTCATTATCGTAAATACACCATTCACAATAGAGGTAATTCTGCAGTGGTCCGTGTACAGTAGTATAGACCGTATACCAGTGCTTCTCAAACTTTCAATGTTTGCGACGTAATTTTCGTCATAATGCCCCCCTCTCATACAACACATTATGTACTGAATGCAATAATAATGTAGTTCAACGCGCTAAAACTACAATGTGATTTTAATTATAAACTGCACAAATTATCAAGATAAGTATTATATTTTGTATATGACAAGTCAATGAAAGTCACTAGTAATTACTAAACATGTTTTTAATGTAGTATTGATAAATTAACTATCAAATACTTTTTGCCGTACTGATACGTTTATAAGTATGTTATATCAGTGTGGATATGTATTTTTTTATTATGTCAGATTGTATATTGTTTCGCTTCCTTTCAGTAAATTTATAATTATTTTAAATATTTAATTTTTGACTTTTCGATATGCTTGCGCCCCCACGTAGGGTTACAACACCCCCCATGGGGCCGCAATCATCAATTTGAGAAATGCTGCCGTATATCTTAAGGTAAGTTAGAACTCTGTTATAGTATTACCATAGAACGCACGTTACCAGTATCTGCATAACGAGGATGGATCGTACAGCGTCTTTTTGAGCGTTGGTACAAATATATTTATAGTCTGCATCCACGATCTGGTATCTGCTATGGATGTGAAATGAGCTACTTGAAAAGATTTTTCTGCCTAGAATTGATTATCTTGACCTTGTATCACTAAACCATTCGGTTGTAATGGGCTGGTAAACGCATTCAATGGCATGTTGATTGGTAACAAGTTAACTTTTCGAATGAATCCCTTAGTAATCTGGGCTAAAGTGATGGATGCGTATTCCAGACGCCTTGTAAAGGTAGGTCATGCCTTTTTCAGAAGAGTCTCAATCAGAATTTTACTAGACGAATACCTAGGATTTGGGTTTGGAGCACTATTGGATTGGTATCGTTTACTTTAAACTGTAGAATCCTGAACAGTGGTCACTTTATCAGGGAAGGCAATTCCTTCGATTTTGAAGCCCGGTTTTTTATATTTGTTTAGATATGTTATTATTTTATTTAGGAAAAAACTCACTTAGGTGATTTCTGAAACAGTTTTAATAATAGGATTATATTGATGAAGTCCTTTGAAATTAATGGTTTCCGAACAAAAACATTTCACAGTTATAATTTATTTAAATTAGTAATTATTTATAGTATAATTTAAAATATTTATAGTTCATAGATATAATTTGATTAAATTAGAAATTATAATGCTATAACACTTGAACACAGATGTAAATGAAATTTACATAATATTGTTTTAATATTTTAAATACTTTTTATGCCTATATAACTTTGTTTTGTTTTGCTTTGTTTTGTTTTATTTTACAATTGGAAAAAAACATAGCTGTGAGCTGTGAAAGAAAGACAAAATAATGAATAAGAAATTATTTACTACTCTCAAATTTTTCTAAACTTGTTAAATTGTTTGAATAGGATAAAGCTAAAATGAATAGACTTCAAATAAATTTAAATTAAATTCTCAAAAATTGTTATCACTTTCTCGACTTTTTTGCAACGAATTCCAATCATTTGGGGAATAACATCAAAATTTTATCAGCGGAGAAAAAATGCCTTTGTTTTTAAAAAATTCTTAATTATTACTAGTTGCTTAATTAAGGATTGAGTTTAAAATAAGGGACACAAGCAGATTAGCTTCTATCAGTATTCTGCAATTTTTGAAATTGAAAAAATTGTAAGAGATTAATTAAATCATTTTTAAGGTATCCGACTACGTTCGGAACCGTAAATTTGGAAAATGCGTTTAAATGCATAATTTTTTGATATTTAGTGTCACATGAATTAGAGTAAAGAAATAAAATTGTTTTTTTAAGAATATTACTGCCACAAAAAATTACTTGAATGCTTGTTTTAGCAAAAAATAATATAAGAATCACATATTTTCAAAACATTCTTATTTTATGGAAAATGTATCTACATTAAAAATATTTGGCCTATTTATAGATTAGACGTCTATATAGAGCTTGAACTAGGAGTTTTGAAAAACTCACATTATTTTCAGAGTTACAATCAATTAAAGTAATAAATGATGTTTTTTTCCGTTAAAATGTCTCTATTCAGATGTAATAAAAAGTTTGAATAAATCCACTTCTAAATATTATTTTTCAAATATTCTAATTCAGGCTCTGTAGTCTGTAGTCTTAGCTATATATAAGCAAAATATTATTATTATAAAAGCATTTTCTATGAAAGAATACTGTTTGGAAAAAATGTCATTCTTTCTTCATTTTTTGCTAAAAAATTGCATTTAAACATTTTTTTTACTGTAGTAGCATTCTAAAAACACAATCTTATATGTATATTCTAATTCAGGTTACACTAAATTCCAGAAAATATTCATTTATACGCGTTTTAAAAACCCCGGTTTCGAACAAAGCCGGATACCTTAAATTACACAGAATGAAAAACTTTTGACTTCCAATTTATCTCCCTCTAATGTTCCAGAAAATGAATTTAACAGTACTGCAACTCAATGAATGGTTTAACCACCAGACGTAATCCACAAGTAAAATTCCTTCACATCGATTGTTAGAGTATTTTGAAAACAGCGTACACACACACACACACAATCGTCCAGTTCAATACACAGCTCTCTCGCTTTCTGTCTTTCGCCAACTAGAATTTCATCATTAATCCTATACTCCAGTCTCTGGTAATTTTCGACATAGTCCACAGAATCCAACCACTCCAGCCAGATATTCTAAATTTCGCATCAACAGCCAGTCATCAGTCCATGTACTGAAGTACACTTAAATATTCAAATGATTCCTTCCGATTGTAATTGCTTTCCAGTTTTGATACCAGGTGGAATATTCATACATTGACACGAGAAGTTAATTCATTTCCAGCTACTAGGAATCTGGATTACGTCGTTGTGTAACGAACCAATTTACGAATGAAGGGAATAAATCCAGATAAATATTTAGTGCGATCGAATCTCGAATCCCCTCGCGATTGGAGATGCAGTTTCGGTTGGTTAGATGGCCGACTTATCCACCGGAAATTTTGGTACACAACTCCAGTTGGAGAAGTTGTAGGAAATGTAATTTGTTCACGCTATCGATACGGGAACGAAATCGATATCGAACGAGCTTTCATCTCCAGTTATACATTAACAATTCGTAAAGGAGCTTTACTTGTAATCGCCAAAATCCACGAACCCGAGTATCTCTTAATATCCCTAAAGTCTTTCCGCTTTTACGTCGTTGTCTGGTAGAAAATTAGAAATGCTAAGATGAGCTATTTTACGCTCTTTTTGTTTCGTACGTCACAGGCGATCGGACTGCTGGTGGTGGTGTGTGTGTGTGTGTGTGTGGTACTTTTACGTAATATTATTCAAGAATCTCAGTTTGTTCCGAATAATTTTGATGTAGTGTATGTGAATTGCGTAAGTACTCTGTAATTTAAAATGAAACGCGTAATATTTTATAAATTACAAGAGAATTCCCCCTGAATATGTTAGAACCTGCAGCTTTATTTTCTGAGTTTTAAATCCAAAGTGCCAAAATTTTGTTATACAAAAGTAATATTTTTTCAGGATCAAAATTATAACTGATATATACCCCTGCGCGATATGCCTTTAAAATCTTTTGTTTTTCTTTTTAAAAAAATTAAATATAAATTATTTTTGATCATTTCAATTTTAAACGAAGGATTTAAATAATTTCAATTATTTAAATTTTCAATAATTTCAAATGCTTAATTTCTCAAATAATATTAGAATAGTGCTATTTTTAATTGTAAAGTAATTAGTCGACGTATTCACCGTTATAGAAAGAAAACCGAGATTTCTCCTAAGTTGGTTTCCCCCCGTCGCAAGTTCAATATCTAGTTTGGATTAGGAACTTTTAACCAGGCTCAAAGCTACGTTAGGTTTAACCGCGTTTGTGCATTAAAAGATATTTTGTACGCTAACAAATAGTTTTGTTACGATATAGTTTAGCTCTTACAATGGATCAAATTAAGAAACTTTCATCGATTGCTAAATTAGATTATTTAGAAATTTAGAAAAATAAATTCAAAAAAGAGGAAAATTAGAAAAGAAACAATTTATACGGAGTTGATAAAGGAAAAAAATTAATTGAGATCACGGGGTCAATTTTCACCAATGATTTTCAATTAATAACTCAAACTCTCAGTTGAGAAAGAGAATTAATAATCATAGCACCAAAAGAAAGCTTTAAACCGGCGGTTTGCTTTTCCTTATCACTGAGTTTCATATTCTAGTCCAGGTAACAATAAATAAAACTATAAGTAAATAAATCTACCAAATACTAACTGATATGATATGATTATTTTAAAAATTAATTCGTGCCCTTGTATCCTTTGAATTAAAAACTAAATTTTGAAAACTTTCCTGTAACTCTAATCCAAATTCAAGGCATTTTATTTAAAAATGATTAAATAATCATATTTAATTATAAAAATATTTATTTAAATTTCTGCAATGATTGATTAATTATTTAAAAATTATGTTTAAAAAACACTATCATATATATTTCGCCATCGGATTTGATTTACGTCGCACTTTAAAACAACATAGAGTTACTGGCGACAGATCTTGTACATTTGAACCATGATAAAGTGACGAAGACAACACACCTGAGACGGCATTCCGCACTCCTAACTGCCACACAACGCCAACGTGAGAACTTTGTAAACCATGACAAATTTAACGTGCATCATCTCATCTACACGATGGGTCTTCTGAGACACCATGACTCGAACTCTTGCCTCAAAGGTCACCAAAAACCATTCGGCTGACACAGACACTTAGCTCACTTTTTTTTTTTTTTCTTTTTTTGTATTTCTAAGGTGATGTGAGATGTTTTTTTACCATTTCAAACCTAGTACATCCCTTGAGAACTGGTATTACCTTTTAGTGTAGCATCGTATAGGTGGATACCAATTGTCCCATTGTAATTTTGAAGTCCAGCTTTTTTTTTCTTCTTCAGAGCGAGGGACATCAGCTCTTATGATGTGACTGACTGATTGATTGATTGATTGATTGATTGATTGATTGATTGGTTGATTGAATATTAACGTCGCACTGTTCAGCTACACGAGGGCTTTTGGCGACGCTGACGATGTGACACCACACTTAGAAATTTTGTTTTGCCGAGAGCACCCATGCCCAACATGATCTCCATGGATATTTTGCATGCCGTATAATCATACAACATGAACTTTATCAATGTTTGCCATCATAAAAATCCACCGACTTCAGCCGGGGTCGAACCCGCAACCTTCGGTGTACAAGAACAGCAACAAATCATGGCCACCCTGCCGGCCTATCTCGTAGCGTAGTATATTCGAAAAAATTACAGTTTAAAAAAAACTAAAAAACACCCTTTTTTAGTTAATCGAACTAAGTTATAACTTAATCTTTTTTGATTTCCAGATCTGGAAATAGGATCTGGAATTTGTCGTCAGATGCGAGATGGGATCAGAAAAGGGGAAATCGTTAGTCCTGATGATTCTGATCAGATCAATGGAACACAATTATTAAATTTTTGTATTGTCATTGTTCTGGACAAGTGAGCAAAGTTTCGAATTAATCTGACCTTTTTAAGTGGATAAAAATTGAATTCAAAGATTCCGTTACATACAAGGGAAACTTATAAAAGGCTGTTAAAATAGTCATTTTCATCAAGTGCAGTTTAACTCTTTATCTACCGACGGTACTTATAATAACCACTCACTTTAAAATTACATATAGTAACCATTTTTACGAATATTCTGACGATACTTAGCAGGAATATTCTTTGAAATCCACTCTTTCAAGACACATGGCAGCACGGGTTCTATGATGAGTATTTTAGCGAGGAAGGCGAATAATTTTATAGCAGAAATCGCGTTTTCAGTGGATTGGGAAGATTATCATTTTTATCCTGAAAAAATAGTTAATTTCAAAAGTTCAGTGTTTTTTTTTGTATGTTTATGTGAAGACCTTAGAAAACCACATTTGATTATTTATTTTAAGTGAAAAGTGTATATAATTAACTTTACTGTTGTATATATTTCATTAATTAATTAGCTCTAACGGATTAAACTTCCCAAAGTTGAGTATTTTGTTTATATGTATCCCTTAATTTTCAATGTAGTGATCCCAAAAAAAATATTGCATGAAAAAAACTGCAGAAAATCATAATGCGGTAGATAAAGGGTTAAATGGAAACACTTATGAGGCTGCATATATTTCCTAGTTTTATGCTTCTCATCTACTTATAAATTATACTATATCACTAAAAATGGCTGTAACTTAAAATACCAGACACCTCTTAGGTAAAATGTTCAAAACAAATTGCATTTTAGATACATTTTCGCCGTTGTTAAATTACATTTATGGCTCCTTTCTTGAGGGGGAAAAACTATATTGAACTATTGACAAAAGAAATTTTCAATTTGCAGAAATCCCCTCGATTTATCGAAGACTACGAGTTTCCATCTGAAGACGGGGAGGGAATAATCATGCGCTTAGTATCGAATATTAGAAGACCTGTCAACAAGTTGTCAACAACCAATGCTGTGTGTGCCAACTACCGAAAGCACCATCTCATTGATTCTAAAAAGGCACAATATTTGCTCATGTCGGAAGAGGACTGGTTTGAGTCAATTTATTTTATTTTGGATATATTCTTGAGTCAATTTATTTTATTTTGGATATATTCTAAACGATGGCTAAAATTTTTATTTCCTCGCAGAGTTTTTCAAAAGAAAAATTGAGCAAGTGTATGGGCACATATCTGATTTTTTTTAACTAAAAGGCAGGCGGCTTTTTCCAATAATATGCATTTTTTGTTTATTTTCCTCTAGTGATCGAATAAAAATGTGGAATAGAAATGAAACTTTCGTTTTGGTATTCCAAGTTTTGTTTACCAAATAATTTCTTCTAGGTACAGTTTAGAATTTGAAGATGTGTTTATTTTGGTCTTAGTACTTTCAGGATCTGGTACTGTGTGGATATGTATGCCTTAAGTACTATTATAACAAAAACCATAAATAAATGTTATTTATGTTTACGCATAAGATCTAGAAATTGCTTTACAAATAAAGATGTATTTGAAAGCATATTTGCTTTCACAAAATATAAGTGTTTTAGATATTATTTGATATTTTGAAATAGATAGCATTGACTACACACACACAGTTATAGCTGTGCAGTATTATGAGAAAATAGTGCTTTAAAAAAGAAATTCTCCCTCATTGAGAAAAAATAATGGGGTAATACATGAAAAGAGTAAGTAGATTTGAAAAGTATTTCTTTTTTAATGGAATAGTTTTGCCATCAAATTAATAGCATGTACCAAAAATGATAAATAAAAAGATCTCATTATATTTAACCATTTATATATTTCTAAATATTTATATTTAAAAAAAACATAAGGTACTTTACAGATACGTAGACATTATTTTAGGCTCTTAGATGTTTAATATATAAATAAATATATGGACAAAAATAATGCTTTGATATTGTGTGTTATAGTTTTAAATATTTATTTTATTTTATTTTTTAAATATATATACAGTAATGCTGTGTTTTAGATTAATTTCATAACATTTTTTTTTTCAAAAAAACTATATTACCTTTTCATTATTTCTATGACTAAGTCTGAGCAGAAAGTTCTACCACATTGAAAAGGCAAGTTAAGGAACTGATCAACTCACTGTTAATGACATGTGTTGATAGTTAAACAGTATTAAAAATCTATTAATTTACAATTTAAATAGTTATTAATCCTCAACAATGGTCCAAGAAACCCAAAGCCTCTGCAGAATGTATCCCCGAATTCTATGTTGTGTTGCGTGTTTCTTCCTCCTAACGCTATCTTCCTCATACAGCCCATGGATCAAATAGTGTTAGTTACGCTTAAGCTATTATATATGAGGTCAGTAAAAAGGCCAAGGAGATCAAGATAGCTTACATGGAAAATTGAGTCACATTTAAAGGGTTATTATTTTTTATGTATTTATTTGTATGAAAATAGAAAAAAAAATATTTGTATGTACCCTATTTGAGCTGGCTGCTGTAGCGTAGAACCTAGGTTCATTTCTAGGAGGAAACATGGATGTTTGTAAACGTACAGTGCATATGCGGCCTTCGGGGGGTACTCTAAATAGTTAAATATTTGTCGAACTGCAAGTCCTCAGGTGAGATTGACGGAAAGGGAAGAGAGTTTAGAGGCCCCTCACCATCTTCAGGGTGTTCTCCCTTAAAAATGCGGTAGAATCGAGCAAAATTTTACTGCCACCTGTATGATGCTCAAATCTACGGATAACGACAATCGTATATCTAGCCCTTTGTTGCAATGAGTTTCGTAGCCCTCGATCTAACATCGTCAGAAGGTGGTATTAGCAAAAACAAAAACCCATTTTGAACAAGAATAACATACAAAACTTACGTACATTACAAAAGAGAAGCACCGTTTTCAAATAAACCATTTTATTAAATTTTACATTTTTAAAAAATATTTAAATGTATTAAAATTTTTATTAATTCTATAAATTATAATTTTTGTACAATTTTTGTTTTTTGTTATAATCTAAAAAGTGTTCCTCATAGCTTTGTGCATGGGATTGATATTGTGAGTGATATTTTTATTTTTTTTTTTAAATTTTTCCGAGTCGTACACTACAAAAAAAATTGCAAACAAACAAAAAAGGAAAAAAACAGAAAGAGAGAGAGAAATAATTTCAGAACTTTCTGTTGAATGCCAAAAAAAAAGCATAGCATATTTTTAATACACGATTGTCGTGAAAAATCAAAACTCGAAAAAGACAGCCATTTTAAGTTTTAAAAGTTATTAAAATAAATGAAAGAGCTAAATGCTGACGTCACGTGTTTTAGTTTCGGTTTTCTTTTCGACATATTTTTAATAAAAGTTAAATAAATAACCAAATAATGTAGCTTGAGCTACGAAATTTTGTACACATGTTTAGAAAAGTATGATAATTTAAATGAAATAATTAAAAAAAATTCCATATATTTTTGTCCTTTTTAGTATCCCCCCAGAGATTTTTGAAAGAATTATATCCATATAACGCAATTAACAATATTGTAGATTCATAAAACAGTAAACAATCAAAGATTCCTGAAAATATTTATCCCTACAAATGATGAGTGTTTTTATAAATTTTGAAGAAAACATCAAATTTATCAATGATGAAATAACCTAATGAATAAACCAAATTTGGACGTTATCAATGAAGATGTTAATGAGTTGATTAAATCTCATTTAGTGCCGCTGTCAAACGAATAATTAATCGAGCAACAGTTGATTGACAATGAAATGCACAATGAAAGTAAAGAAGCTAATAAAGAGTTGAGACTATCAATTAAAAACACAATGAAGCCTTTGAACATCTGATCAAAATTTCAACTTTAATAGAAGAATGGGATCCCGATTGAGAACGTATCTCTGAAGTTTCTGCAGCATGTCGAAGTAAAAGAAAAATAATAGTTAAAAAAAACTGAACTAAAAAGTAAAAAATAATTCTTAATATAAGATTAAAATTATTAAAGAGAAAATCAATGTCATTGTAGTAAAAGCATGGGATGCTCAATATCATTTGTTGTAATTTCTAACAAAATTCGTTTCAAAATGCAGAGTTAGTGTAAAAATGAAATACAAAACGCCACACACACGCTTTTACCACAATGACATTAATTTTCTCGTTACACATTTTATTCTTATATTAAAAATTATTTTTGACTTTTTAGTTCGTTTAACCATAAAAATGTGTTTGCTTGGTTTTTTAAACTATAATTTATTTTCCATTGTTGTGTTCGATCTACAATAAAGGCGTATATTTTTTAGTTTTTAAACTATCATTATAATTCATTGATGAATTTATCCTCGAATGATGCTTAATTCCACAGATTAGAAAAGAAACTTTAGAAAAACAGACTTTATGTCTGGGTTTCAAGCAATTAGAACATGAACTATGTTATCCATATGCTCGGGTTTCTTTTTTCATTTCCATTTTCAGAAAAACTGGACAGTTGTTTATATTATGGTAAGAAATTACTGACTCATCCTTCCCTTTTACACAAAAGAACACTTTTTTATGATTTGTTGTATTTTTATTAAATATGAGCTTTTTCGTTTTGGGGTTGTAACTTAATGTGTGTGTCACCAAATCTGGCGATAAAATTAGATTTCCGCTAATTTTGATGATACTGATCAGGTCAATGGAACAAAATTATTTAATTATTGCACTGTCATCGGTCCTTGACAAGTGTACAAAATTTCGAAAAAATCTGACCTTTTAAAGTGGGTAAAAATAGAGCTAAAAGTTTCTAATACATACAGCTGAAGCTAATAAAAGCGTGTTAAAAAGGAAAATGATATATAATCAATTAACTTTTGGCATATTTATAGAAACATTCAAAAGTACTTAAAAATATGCATTTTTAGCTTTATTATGCGCACATACTGATAAATAAATACTTTCATTCATAGTGTTTTGTGCATATTTTTACATCTCTTTTCTTTCGGATATTCATTATTTGCAAACACTTTCAGGAGCCAATGATATACAAAAGGCGAAGGTCTCTTGTATATGTATTGTATAAAACAAATGTAAAATCTACGGTATTAACGCAAGGCTTATAATGTTAGTGTTTATAAGGTGGCCATTTTTTTTTACAATGAAAAGGAGGATGAAAAATCTAAGAAAAAAATTATAACTTAAATATATGAAACGTTTTATTAATTCAAACAAAAATATGCTAATTACGATTATATTGTTTTTAGTTATTATATTAAACGAGTATTTTCCATTGAATGATTTTTTTTTGTCAACATATCATTTTTTGATATATTGGAAAGTTCGGGCAAAAAATATCCTTCATACTGAATTATCCTTCATATTAAAATATTAACATTCAATTTTATTTCTCATTAGTCATTTCACAAAAATCATTAGCATTTGAAAAGAAACTCTTTCAATAGCTGCATTAGTACCAGGGCACAGCACAGCGTAAATTCAACAAGAATAATTACATTTTTCATATGGAGTGTGTTCATTTTTGAAACGGTTTAAGTAATTTCACCCATCTTTTACCAATTTTTCAACATGTTAATTTTCCAATTGTTCTAATTTATTAGAATTTAAGCATACATTCAGTCTTCTTTCTACTTCAGACAGACAATTGTCATAAATTTTAATATCAGATATTTCTTTTGATAAAAACTCAACGTATTTTTCTGTATCTGCCCAATTTACATGTGACAAAGTCAAAGAATACCATTGAAAACTGTTATTTCCTGTGATACTTGTTTCAGACCATTATTCGAGATTTGGAAACATGTTTGGTTCATCTGTGAAAATAGAGATTAACAGATCAGTTTTAAAATATTGTAAAGCAGGTCAAAAAAGAGGACACTTATCAAGGAAGGAGAGAAGCTATAAAAGGAGGAGTGTCCTCCCTAAAGGAGGACGTTTGGTCACCTTAATGTTTAGCTTGTACAGCTTGGGATTTAAACATGCTGCTTATCAGAAGTATCAGTTATAACTATTTAAAAATAAGCATATAACTTAAAGATGTTTTTTATATTGAATAATGAATTTTTTTAAAAAAAATGCTATCTATTAATTCTGAAAAACAGAAAATAGTATTATTAGATGAAAGAGAAACTGTTTCACATAATATGACCACACAACAATATATTTTTATAAGTTCATTAATTTTTTGAGCATTCTAATATATATATATATATATATATATATATATATATATATATATATATATATATATATAATGTAAGCTACAAAAGACTTATTGAAGTCTCTTTTTTTAAGGAATGTCTTATTTTTCATGCAGAACATTTTAAACATATTTAAATATTCATATCTTCTGTACCATCATCACACAACTCATCTTTCACATCGCTGAAGGACATTGTCCATCCATTCCCGTGAGGCTTCAAATTCTTCTAGAAATAATTTAAATATGATGTCAATGGAAAGACGAATGCTTAAATATTAACCCTGTAAAAAACTTAACTATTTCCTCACTTCTCAGCAATTTAAACATAGTTGATTTTCCCAAGCAAAAAAAAAAAATAATAATAATAATAGTTGTAGATTTGATTCACACATTTATATGCTTCTTTGAAATTCCTTCGTCTCCTTTGGACTTTTACACCACAAAATCTTCTCTCATCTTCGTCTATCAGTTGACTGAGATTATGGTAGTATGGTCTCTTTTTTCGAATTGTTTTGAGAATCAAACTTCTATTACAGAAAGGTGTGAGGTACTGGAATCCTCCACGATTATTTTTTGTACTCGATGAAATAACGTTTTATGTTTACACTTATATATTAATCAAAAATATAATACCTTCAGATTTATTATTCAATAAAGTGCTAGTCATTCGTTGTAACGCGCGACTTATTGAATACAGAAGATTCTAATTAGTCGCAGCCACGTCCGTTAGTTGTCAAATGTTCCCGTGCGTTGCGTCTGCACTTCGATTGACCATTCGGCAATAAGTCTGGTACCCGTCTAGTTGATAGCATTCGCTAGTAATCAAATGTGCGCTTGTGTTGTATCTGAACTTCGATTGGTCACTGAGCAATGTCTGGCGCCTGTTTGACTAACGATCTTGACAGGGCCTTATTTTGTGGAGAGAGCTTATAGTGTGCGTCCTGAAAAGTCATGCTAAGGCTTAGTTTTCTATTTGGTCATATTTAGGGGGAACATTATACTAATGCTGAAAATACATGATATCTGTCCAATAATCTATAATATATTTTTCTCACACCATTTGCAGATTTTTTTTTTCCGAGACAAAAGTTTTGTCTTTGAAATCTTCCTAAACTTTCATCATTTTAAGTCAAAACCTGTTGGACATGATCAAATAATATAAAAATGCCCAAAACTTCTCCCATTTTTTTATCCTAAAATAATTGTTGTGCAAACACTTAAATATAATTTTCTTGCACAAGAAAAGATGACAATAAACATTTTCATAATGAATTTTGAGTGAGTGAGTCAAATTCCTGCACTATAAAGCAAAACGAGGGCTTTCCTGCGACTGAAGTCGTAATTTTGAACCATGGTCAAGTGACGATGACGACACATGAATCCCTTCCCCTCTCCTAAGTTCCTCACAACATCAACGTTAGAAAGTTTGATCTGCGACAAATTTAACGTGCATCAGCCTCTTGTAATGTTTCCCGCCACGCAGCTCTGAATCGGCGTCTTTGTGGATCACCACACGTGCATTTTCACCTGCACTTTAAAATTATTGCGTGGTCCCATCTTGGTTCGCACCCGTAAGTTTTGACATCACGAAGTACCTTTTCCCACCACTAGCAGGATGTAACGGCATGCTAAAAGGGCGTCAGCCCCTGATCCCGAAGCAAAGTGAGAGGAGGGATATTTTGAACATTCGCAGTGAGTGGACGTCAAAAGGGAACTCTCCTCTCACAAACCACATCATTTGAACTCTAATAATCTTTTAAAAAGTTACTTCAATGTATAATCTGTAAATAAATTAAATGTTCAAATAAATCAATATCACGCTATCGTTATTTATCTCAAATGTCACTCCTTCTACACGGTGGATCTTCAGTGGCATTAGGCTTGAACTCATAACACACCGACCATGGGCTTGCGACCATAACCACTAGGCTACTACGGCCATAATTAGTAAGCTTTGAAAAAAAATCAATTTGAAAGTATTATTTCTCTCAATAATGCAACAATATCAGTATTTGAAAGCCCAGACACATTTTCTCACATCCATCACAAGATATTTAATACTGTAAAAATAAAGTATTTATTGCATAAGAAAATCACAAATTGTCAGTGCTTCTAAAACTTTCAATACTCGTGACCCAATTTTCAATTATAATTTTCTTCCCCTCCCCAAACAATAACAATGTATTGAATGCAATAATAGTGTAATTTGATGCTAAAACTACAATACGATTTTAATTATAATCCACTCAAATTATCAAGATATGTATTAAATTTTGCATATATTACTTTCAACAATGCACTGAATGCAATAATAATGCACTTTGATGCTGAAACTACAATATGATCTTAATTATAAACCACTCAAATTACCAAGATCACTATTAATCTTTGTATGCGTTTACTTTCAAGTAATAGATATTTTAAGTAAGTTATTTTTAAGTAATAGATAATTTAAGTAAATTACTTTTAAGTAATAAGAAAAGTATTATGTTGCTTTTCTTTTCTAATTTTTAAATTGAAGCATATAACAATAAAAGACACAACGTGTATTTTTATTATGTCAAAACGTATTTTGTTTTACTTACTTTAAATAAATTCTTATAATATTTTGAAACAATTTTCTATTATCGGCTTTTTGATATACTCGCGCCCCCTTGTAGGGTTATCACGTCCCATAGGGGAGGGGCGCACCCCACAGTTTGAGAAACATTGCATTATGTATTTAAACTAAACCAAATATTTCACAGAAATTTGTAGATCCAACAAGTATTTAACACATTTGCTCTCATTACCTTACAAAGAAATAAAATTTAACTGTTGCGTTATGTTTCCTTAAAACATCTCTAGTGTTGCATGTTTGGATTGCTTACATCTAACTTTATTTGCTTAGGAACTATAAATGGCCATGCAGCCCAGTGGGTATGCTCACGAACTCTTAGATTGTTTGTCATGAGTTCGATCTCTAATGCCACTGAAAACCCTCAGAGCTCAGTGGCTGATACTCTTTAAATTTGTTGAGCGTCAAATTTCAACCGTTGGCGTGGTGTGGTAGTTAGGAACGTGGGGCGCCATCTAAAGTAACAAAGACATCACTTGAGCATGGTTTTAAATTACGAGGCTCGTCTCCAATAAGCCTCGTGCTACTTTATACGGTGACTTTAATGAACACTTACCATAAAATCCGGCTCATAACGTGCACTTTTAACGCAAAAAAATAAGTTTGAAATTTACGGGTGCACGTTATACGCCGGATATGAAAATGAAAGCATTAAAAATATAAAAAAAAATTAGATAAGCATGAAAGAGAGAGAGAGAGAAAATTAGACTTCTACATACATTGAAATACCGTTTATTTTTAAAAGAAAATATATTTCTTAGAAACTTATATGTAAAAGGCCATAATTTTAGAAATATACTATTTTTAAGGCCTTGGGATAATATCTCGAAAAAATGACTTCATAACATGGCACACGTGCATTACATGTTTCTTCGTAAGAAAGGGGATACGCATTATATGGTGAATATACCTAAACATTAAAACATGTAGCTTGAAAGTATAAGTGCGCGTTATACACCTGTACCATATGCCGAATTATACTGTACTTACTCAAGAATTGTAGTAAAAAAAGAACAATATTGTAAATAATTACGATATATAAACTCTCTGTTACAAATTATATATTTCCTTTTTTTGTGAAGAAAAAGGTTTTATAAATGTCTATTTATTAGATCACATGGATCAAGGTTTAGAGCAGGGGTCGGCAACCTTTTAGTTGTGGCGTGCCAAACCAATCTACTCAATGGATTCTGTGTGCCACACAGCAGCATATTTTTAAAACAATCCGATTCCCGTAATAATGCTTGCAGAATTTGAGCACAGAGGTCAATAATTTAGATTTACAGTTTTATTGTGTATTAGTTTTGAATCATTTAAAGATATTTCTCAACAAAAAATATAATTATTTCTTCAACAAAAATTTAAAAAATTAAAATTGTACACATATATTATGTATTTTTAAACATATTTATTCAGATAAGAAACAGACAACGCAAAATATATATAAGTATTTCCCTTCATTACAGTTAAATAAAATTTTTAATGCGAATCTAGTGCTTGCACCTCTCTACTTACATATCGCAGAATCAAGTGAGAAATGTGTGACTTTCAATTTGACAAAAGCGGAAAACAGAGTACGTGCAATTTTCTCTTTTCAAACAATTAAATCTCTCCAGCAGAAATTCAATAATTTACAAAATTGCTGTAATTTTATCTTTACAGTTATCTTTCGGAATTTTTCATAATTCCATAAAAGTTTATAATTCTTAAGTTGCTTGTAAAATGAGGTCCATCCACTCAAAAATTGACAAATTTGTAAAGTAGTGCAGAGTGCCACTAAAAACTGTAACGCGTGCCATAGGTTGCTGACCCTGGTTTAGAGAATAATTTCCTTTTCACAAGTAAAGAAATTAATTTTCATTTAAAATTCTGAATTAAGTTATAAAATAACTCAGTGGTACTCATTTCATTAAAAACATTACAGCTCCCCACATTTGAGTAAAGGGATCGGAAAGAATAATATTTTTGCACTCTCAGATAACTCTCTTTATCCTTTTCTCATCAATTTTGATATGAACAGCGTTAAAAAAAAATTTCCTTTATAAAAGAAGTACTGTTTGTAAAGAACAGTAAAAACACTTCATTCTTAATAAAGCCACTTTTTTATGAGATTATGTTTTTATTATATTTCCATTATAGGAACGCTTTCCAGAAAAAATACTTGAAAAAACAATTTTATACTTCACCGATAAAGTCAACAATGCAATGAGAAAGTTTCATGTGTTCATTCTAAGAAGATAAAATATTTTCTTACAACGAAAGAGACGCCCTAAGATGTTTTCTTTGATTCATTGTGCTATTTTTCTCCTCGAATATCATTTTTCTATATAGAATTATCGAAATGGACTCTATACACACAAAAAATATAAATAAATGTGAAATATTGACTTCTAAAAAAAATACGTGATACTGAATCGAGAATAGTTATTTTCCTTGTGTAGCATTGGGATATTAAAAAAGTAGCTCAATTTTTGGAAAACTTTATAAACAAAAATATTATATGTGGATATAGAATATTTATTTACATTCAGAAAACAAAATATGAAATATAATCAAATGTTTTTCCGTAGCTTGTATATGTAGCTTTTTTATATATAGCTATATGTATTATAATGTAAACTTCAATAAATTGGTTTTAGTGAGATTACACCATAAAATCCAGCGTATAACGCGCCCCCGTACTTCCAAGCTACATTTTCTAATTTTTAGGTATATTCACCGTATAACACGCACCAACTTTCTTACGAGGGAACCTGAAATGTATCTGTGCAATGCTCCTTTGTTTTGAAGTAATTTATTCGAGGTATTATCCCAGAATTAAGAAAAAAAATATAGCACACATTTAGATCAGGGGATAGTCAACCTTTTTCCCCTGAACCGCATACTAATGGTAGGTATTTTACGCGGGCCGCATACACATGACAGTTATTTCATGCAGGCCGCAACATGCGGATAGTGGAAAAAGCACACTATAACATCAAAGCAACAATGACAAACAAAACTGATCAAAATATTAGAAAGAGAACTCAAACTTTTAGGTTTTTATTTTAATACTATATTAACTTTTCCATCGGACACACACACACAAATATTTATTTTTATGAATTTTTACTGAGGGATAATTTTATTTCCTTTTTTTCTATGACCCAGTCTTTTGCTGACATCCTACTATTAAAAAACAAATTGATAGCAAAATTAGTACATTATATTGCTTGATTGACAGAATTTCATGTTAATTTTTTTTTTACATTGTTCTCCAATAATTGAATTTCTTAGTTCAATTAGCCATGACGGGGCCTCTCAAAAATGGCCGGCAGGCAACAGGTTGAGTACCTCTGATCTATATCAACCCTTGAAGTTCATTAGGTATATAATTTCTTTTAAATTAAAGGTATTTAAATAAATACAGAAGTCTAATTTTTTTCTATGCTCATCTGTTTTTCTTTTCTTTTTTTTTAATTTTTAAGGCCATCATTTTTATATCCGGCGTTATAACGTGCACCCGTAAATTTCGATCATAATTTTTGTGCTCGAAGTGCGCGTTATACGTCGGATCTTACGGTAAATCAAAAGTAATAATATTTAACTAAGCTGAGAGAACTGTTTGAGTAAGACTCTGCTGATAAATTTGTGAAATAATTCGTCTTTCCAATTTAAAATTAAGAATTGTTTTAAGAATGGTAAGAAGTTTTCATTCTTGTCTAGATAATTGTCAGAAACAATGGAAACGATCGGCACATGCATCTCAGAAGAAATATCGTAGAAGTAGAATCTCAGTAGAAATACAGTATTAGTTAGTCACGTTCTATCAATGAAAAGGATTTTTTCTTACATGTTCACTTGCCTATTGAATTAGCAAAAGTAAGTTTTCTAATTAATATATATAATTATGTTAAGTTATCTGACAGTTTTTAAGTACATACATAACGTATAAATGATGCTTTATTACGAATTTAAGGAGAAAACATGGATTTCTTCTAATTCATAAGACTGTATAAAATTATATAATTTATTACATTTTGAATTACAAAATTGACTAGAAAAAAGGATAAAAGAACAGAATTTTTGATTCATTAACATTTTTAAATACATACGTAATGTATAATTGATGTATTTTTGCGAATTTAAGGAAATAACAGGGGGGTCTTCTAATTTATATATAAGAATTTTTAAAAATTATATGATTTATTACATTACAAAATTGACAAGAGAAAAAGATAAAAGGAAATTTTTGATTAATTTATATTTTTAAATTTATACGTAACGTATAAATGATGCTTTATTACGAATTTAAGGAAAAAACAGGGGTTTCTTTGAATTCATAAGAATATATAAAATTATAAAATTTATTACATTGAATTACAAAATTGACAAGAGAAAAGGATAAAATAAGTGGATTTTCGATCAATTAACATTTTTAAATGCATACATAACGTATAAATGAAGTTTTATTACTAATTTAAGGAAACGTATATAAAAAAGAGTATATATAAAAAATGTATGATTTATATTGCATTAAATTATACAAAATTTACAAGAGAGGAAGGAGAGAGAAAAAGTGAATTTTTGATTAATTAGCAATTCAAAGCTCATAAATATTTGCAGATATAAATATGAAAGAAAATCTCACGCACGCATTCTCGCATAGCAAAATTCTTAGTTACTTCAGGTTAAAGTTGTATGCTTAGTTTCCTCTCTTACGAAATATCATTCGTTAGCAATTTAGGGCATGAAAGCTTGTTTGTCAGGTAGATAGATTCTTGACTAATAGTTCTTGAATATAAGTACTGATTTTATCATAACTCATGCGGAAAAATGTGTGGAAAATACTAAAGATTTATTTTGGTGCTGTTGCTCATAAAATCAAATGATCTTCAAAATCTTAACACGGTGTTATGTTTAATTTCCTTAAACGAAATGCTAGTACAGATGGTGTACTCTCATAGGAACATGGTTCAAAACTATAATTCATTAAACAATATTTCTTTATTTAGCTACAACAGAAGGCTCATTAAAAGTAAATTAAATCATTTAACTTTGAAAATGATTGGTAAAAACATCAATATGGACAAAAAAATTAAATTTTATAAAATTTATTACATGTATTTTCCGAAAAATATTTCCTAACACGTATAATTTTTTTTTCATTGGCGCAAGAGCTCATGAAGACCAATACCTAATGGGCCATCTCAGTAACAAGTATATAAAAGAGGTTAATATCTTTATAAAATAAATTCAAGATAGTAAATGTAAACATATGAAAGATGCTAATAGGATTAGATCTATGCATTACGTGCAATGTTTTAATAATTTGCCTTAGGCTTCAATTATCTTAGAGCAGGTAAACATTATACTGTCATTCTCTTAAACCATGAGTTAAGACGTGTTCCTTTCTAGAAACTAATGTATTATATTATACGCATATGTTGTCAGTTGTAGATATTCAAGATCTTATGTACAATGTTCGATGCACCCTGTTATTTCATAAGTCATGTTTCACAAGTTTTAAGACATGCGTGGGATACTTTCAAGTCAAACAAGCATGTTTGGAAGTAATTTACCTTAATTAGAGATCACAAAATGTATACCAGATTGATAACTTTAATATATATACTAATTAATACTATAATTTCAGATTGTATACCTTATTTAACTATGTACTATAGTTTCCATCTTTTAAATGCATCATTTTAATATATTTTAAGCAATGTATAGTCAAGATTGTAAAAAGCATCAAAGTTTGAATCTTTTTTCCCTTTGTGTGGCTTGTGATTTTTCATTGTGTGCACAACTATATTTCCTATTATACATCAGTTTTACTTTAATGAGTCACTTAAAGTTACTTGAGTTACTTTAATGATTTTAATAATTTGTATTCATGTACACCTTTTCTTTTTCATTATCCATACAAACTAATAAATATTTTTTTAAATTCTATGCAAATACCATTTAAATTATATAATTGCATAACATCCTATTAAGGAAACAGTTAATACATCTATGCATATCATGCAGAATACCCTATTTATATATTATTTTAATTTTAACGATAATTTAGGGGTTTAAAGAAAAAAGGAATTTGAATGGATGTCGAATCAATGCAATGTTTCCCCCTCTCCTAGTGTTATAATGATATTTATAAAAAAAACAAGTTTTCTCATGATTTATACGCAATAATATTTTTTATTATAATTATATATCAGCCAATCTATTATAGCATCCATTTCTATATAAACGATTTCCTTTAATTTAACATGTTAAAAATTTTAAGTTTGTAGAAGATGTATTCAAATTTGAACTGATACTCCTTTCATTAAGCAAATTAAAAATTAATTAATAAAATGATTAATTATAATAAATTTTATAAATAATGTTAATGCAATAATGCATTATCACTACTGCTATATGAATTTATAATATAATCTTGTAATATACTATATTAAAAATCTCAAACTTTCAACACAGAAATGAAGCTATATTCTACCGAATTGAAAGCATGCACATATATAGGGCTAACAAGCGAAATGCTCGCCTAAGTGAACAAGGATAGGCAGATGGTACATGTATTTGAAAGCACACCCTAAGCATTTCCACTTTCCTTCACAATACAGTTGCAGGAATCACACGTGCATTAGTGCAAATAGATGCTGATGCTGACACTGAATCTGAAATGGCTTACAAATGGGACACATATCGACTGACATAAGGAAATCCTTTGAAATGTTCATGCTGTAAATTTAGACATGTACTTGAATATCAGTATAGAATTTGTGATTCCCAAATATTTCATGGAATTGTGTTTGATTCACAATCTTGATTTTAATTTTTGTCATTAAAAGAGAGGTTCTTATAACGATAATAGAAAAATGTAAATAAATTTATCATTATCTCATTTCAGTCATATTAAAATAATAATAAAGCATGAAAATACCTGTTTCTAAAACATCAAATAAGTCCTTAATGTGAAATAGCTATTTATTTCTCTAAATTTTTTTGCTATAAAAGAACTACGTGCATAATTTCTTAATGAAAGATATATAAATATATATATACTCTATTTTGCTTTCGCAGTTATTGAATTTTGGATGATTTTAGAGTGCAAGCATTATCTTCCCCCATCATATTTTTCGGTAGGAAATAATTAATCATACTCAGCAACTTATGAGAAACAATTTGCGGTTTCATAAGCAAAACTATCATAGTTATAGAGAGAAAAGAAAGAAAAATTTATTGGAAACATTTCTATCGGATATTTGCAAAACTCTTATATTGTTTAAATTGCATTTATTTATTTTTTTAATTTTCTTGGATTTATTTTATTACAAACATACAATTAAAATCAACCAGATGAAAAAAAAAACATATAAGTGTTTATTGTGTAATTTCTTGAAACATTTAATACTGATCGTTTGAACCAATAAAAAAAAATCATACCTCTATACTTATACTAAATATCCACTGCATGTACTCAGGTTTCAAACACAATTAGATCTTTATAGAGGTCATATATATATATATATATATATATATATATATATATACTGCTAGCCACACAAAATGCAACACAGGAAACATGCAAGCCATTTGAAATTTACATCACGTGTTGGCGTCGATGACATATGCAAATAATTAACATTAAAGTGGAGACGCATGTAACGGGCGACCGTAGTGCCAGCCGCAAGCGCTATATAAGAGGAGAATACAATTTATAATACCAATTTAAAATACGAATTTTTTTTGTAAATTATTTACCTAATATATCGAGCGTCTTTTGACCAAGTTTCTAATTTCGACCGAGAAAGAATAGTAAACTACAGGAATTGCGGATTATATTTCAGAGAAATTTGTCAACATGTTGGACGAAACCAAGCAACTATGATGCGGATCTGTCATCTGAACGGAGGACATTGAGAACGGAATGGAACGGCATTGTGTTTAGTGACGAATCGCGCTTCTGGCTGCAATATTATGATGGCCTGATTCATTGCCACATTGGTCCTGCACACTGTTTTATGGTATGGGGGCATTTGATTTCACTGCCGCACCCCTCTAGTACACACTGCCTATACACTGAACAGATAGCACTACATCTCTGAGGTGTTGGAGCCAGTTGTCCTCCCATACATTCAGCGCCTGCCATCATCCATATTCCAAAGGATAATGCATGACCACACGTGGTACTCAATGTTCAAGAGTTCTTCTTCTCCAATCAGATTGAGTTGCTTCCTTTGCCTGCTTGTTCTCTCGATCTATAGCCAATCGATAACGTATGGTCCATGCTTGCACATCGACTGGTTCGGGATGCATCATCCGCTTCTTCACCAGATTAACTTTGGCAATATGTGGAAGCCGCATGGACTGCTGCACCCGCGAGGATATATCCAAAGCCTCTTTGACTTAATGCCTAAAGGCGTGCGGCACCGATTATAGCCTACAACGGCGGTTACTCTAACTACTGATTTTGTCATCATCAACACATTACAAGAGCCTGTAATTCTAATCGTTTGTACAAAATGTTATATGCTAAATAAATATCGCGGTGATATCTTTGATATCTGCATTTCGTATGGTCAGCAGTGTATGTATACTATATATTCTCCTTCTTCAGTTACACAACAGCCTACTGTGCCCATCCCAGTATACGTGACCATTGAGCACTGAGGTGCATGAGCAGATGTCCCAATCAGGTGATCAGTCTGAAGTCAGACTCCCAGTGTTTAAATCCCAAAGCAAGCTTGGTATTCATTTATCAACCCACTGTAGTAGGGTTGAAAGGCTGAGTCGACCTTGCTAGCCCGGGAATAGAGCCTGAATCTGTGGTGTGGAAGTGCGATGCGCTACCACTCGACCACTGGGCCTAGTGATTCCTAATGATACAAATATTGAGGCCTTTCAAAAAACTTTTTTTTATCTTGTCACACAACCAACCCATATACTGCATCTAACTGTTTAAAGACCACTATTTCGCCTAAGAAGTAATCTTGATGTTAATTTGCAACACCTGCAAACAGCATCGATGCACAACAGTTTTAGTATAATTCGGTAGTCTTTCTGTTGCTTTCTAACGTTATATTCTAATTTAGACTTTTGAAAGATATTGATCTCTGAAATTTAAGGCCAACTTATCTTTAATGTCTAATTCAAAAACATCTTAGTCATTAGAGTTAGTCATTGAGCATAAACGCTTCTAATATGGAATAATTGGGCTTTAAACTATGATTTACTAAATCCTTTTCCAACTTTAATATCAAGCATGGCTCATAAATGAAGAATTATGTTATCTGCCAAAGTCTACTGTTTCATAAAAAAATAAACAGCATCATTTTATTTGGAAGAAAAAAAATTAATAAAGAATGTGTGTGTTCGGACCTACCACTAATGCATTAGCGGCATTGATTTTCCATTGCGTTAATTAAGTTGTCAAACACTGGGGAACAGTAAGAAACGCCCATACATGGATAAACCCATGTTCCAGCTCATTTAATGATCTCGGAGGAGGACTTAAGATTTGTGGAAATAGTTCCAAAGATGCTCTATCGGATTAAGGTTAGAAGATTGAGCTGAATTCCATTCACTCCAGGATTTAATCCTTGATATATTCATCAACAATCCTAGCTCGAGATGCCATGTATTATTTCCCCTGTTACGACAAATCTATCACTAATAATTCCAGTACATGGTTTGATATATAAAGCAGGGATCTTGTCCTGATGTTTTACAGCATTCAGACTTATACCATGACACACTTGCAAGTCAATTCCGCTCCGTAAAGATTTAATATTATTATTTTACCTGTAATGGTGTCTTTTAAGGTTGCCCTCAGCAAAAAAGTACGATAGCCTGAACTAAACGTGGAACACATTTTCAGACAGAAAAATGCCTCGATTGTCAAACCAATGTGCAACGTTATAATTCACACATCTGCTAATAATATAGAGTTTTTAAAATTTCAAACTATTCTCCATTATTATTTTTGAAGTTAACTTCTTATGGCACGGTGAGAGAAATTTCCGTTACGCGTTACCAGTTACGGTTAGCGATAAACGTAAGGTAGAAATGAATTAAGTTCCGAAGTTCTTTTGTGTTTTTCGTCTATTAGCCCTGAACTAGCACCCACCCGCCTCTCCTCATTCAACAGCAGCTTTAACAAGCCTTTCCTCTTTTAGCTTTGCGATGCATACCTTGTTTTGTTTTTACGTTACTTAGAAGTCAAATTGTAATCAATTTTATGAATTAAAAAAAAATCGGAAATGAGTCTTTAATCTACCCGAAGTAGGCATTTAAATGGTTCAAAATCTGTCAAAAATTAGTTTAAGGAGAGTTTGTTGGATATACAGTTTTGAAATTCTTTTAAGGAAATAACACAAACGATCTATATTGTTTTAAAATTTAGTGGTAACACAACATTTCTTCCAATAGTTTGGCAATAAAAGATTGTGTTGACTAAATTTTCAATCCAATGGAATTTCTAAATCCAGTTTAAGAAGTGAGTTTTTAAATCATATATATGCTTTGGTGTAATTAATTTGATTGTTGTGAAAGTGTTATATAGTGCTTCATTAATTTGTATTTTAAGACTACAGTGGGCAGTAAAATTTTTTACAAACATGTCCCAAATTTTTACTGGCGCTATGTAACTTAGAACTAAAATCATATAAAAAAATTGGTGAGAAAAAAATGAGAATAGTTTTTAAAAATTTTAAAAATTTAAAAACTTTCCATGCGTTTTGATTTTTTTTAATTTTGTATTTTCACCTGATTTAACTTCTTTAAGCAATTCTTTACAAATGTATGCATGCAATGTAATGTTTTATATGATAATTTACAAAATATGGGAAAACGCAAATTTTTACATAAAAATTTCAAGAATTTTAATGATTTCCTATACATAAAAAAACTTTAATTTCTTCTTTCACCCTATCACTATTATTACAATGCATCCAAGAATTTATAACTATACATTAGACGAATACTTCTGGAAAGTTTGTTTTGCTATAATTCGACAAAAATTGCAACGCATGGAACATTTTGCATTTTTGTTTCGAGGCAAATTTTTGGTTTAGTTTAATAATGATGATACTTTTCTCAAAATACATACAATAAAAAAATTTTTAGTATTATGTATTGAAAATTAAAATTTTGTCTGTACTTATACCTTTTCCATCATAATTATTTTTTAATACAGTTTGAAATAATAATGATAATAATAAATTTGTTAATTACATATAAGATTACTTCAAAAAATAAAACTTTATTATACAATTCAATACATGTAAGCCAAAGAAGTTAACTTCTAACGCGTGTTCCCACTGATACACGCTTTTTTTTTTTTTTTCTTAATTTAAAACGTAAAGGGATGGCCCATTTAATATTACGATATAGGAGAAAAAACGCAAAACACATTTTATACCAGAAAAAATGGATCAAATCAGTTAAAAATGAGAAGTAAGATAAAATATGTTGCCCTCTTTAAGATAGTTTAGCCAAAATATAACGTTAAAATTTCATTTGAAAAAATACTTCAAATTCGAGTCCTATTTTTTAACATTAGCCGAGAACAGCTTTCACAGTAATAGATTGTTAATCATTGATAGTTATTTTTCTCCAGATCAGCTAATACCTACTTGTGAAATGAAAATAAACTAATTTCCCTCCATGATAAGTATAAATGTACATTTAAAAATTAATTAAGTTTATATTTGAATTCACAATAAACTGAGCAACATCTAGTACACACGATATTTTAAGATGTAATGTAAAAGTTAATAATTAGTTAACCAAGTCACCTTTCCGCTCCCTATAGAAATAGGTAGTATAATGTAATTTATGAATTCTATGTGCATTACGTCTTTCTTTAGAAATCTTATTTTATTAAAAATCAGTTATTCTTAAACTCAATATTTGCTACCCAATATTCAATCATAATTTTCACACACACCCCCTTCTATACAATGACTATTCATTGAATTAAGTAATACTATACTTTGGCGCTAAGCCTGCAACACGACTTTAACCTCTTTAGTGTCACCGGCGTATATAAATGTCTCGCTCAACCCAAGTTCTGATTGCCCCGGACGTATATTTCCTTCTTTCCGAAGTACAATCTTTTCTGTGAACTGCTCTCCATGAAATTATTTCGAAGACTTAGGAATGCAATAAAAGGACTTTGCCAGTGTTTACGAAGAATTGACTTATTTCAGAGGATTTGCTTGTTTATTCCATTTCTACCCCCCTCCCTTCCCAATACACCAAATACGTTCCCCTACGTGTGAAACGATGGCAATGGGGAGATCACGTAATTTTTAATAGGCATTTGAGGGATTAATTATAAACCAAATTATCAAAATAAGAGATATAATTTTTGCATATAATTTTATATATGAGAAGCCCGTGGGGTCACTGGTAATTAATAAGCTTGGTATTTACTTAGAATTTTTAAATTATTTATAAAACACGTGCGCAGTACAGTAGAACGTCGTTTGTCCGAATGAATTGGGACCGGACATTGTTTGAATACGTGATTGTTCGGATAACCGAAACCCGAATGCGATCCATGCAGTATATGAAACCGGACACTATACGAATATATAAAATCATCACATGCGGGAAACGTGCTTGAAGAAAAAGCAAAATAGAAGTAAACTGTCTTAGTTTTACTTTTTTGTGGAAAATAATCACTAAATTTTTTGTTGTACCATTGTACATCATCGTTTATTCGCTGCAAGTTCTCTGAAAAAACTGGTTCGGATATTCGACGCTCCGGATAATTAACGTTCGGATAAACGACGTTCTACTATCCTTATATTTTTTAAGCGTCTTAAATTAGTGTAAATGTGTACTTTATTTTTTATTATGTCCGAAAGTATTTTGTTTGCTTACGTTCAGTAAATTAATATTTATTTTTTAAATAATCTTTTGTTTTTGACTTTGCAATATGCTTGACTCCCTTCGTAGGATTATCACGCCCCTCATGGGGGACGTGCCCCACTGTTTGAGAAACAATGTTATAAAATATTTCGATGATAAGCATACTCACACATATAACTAATTCTTTAGTTAGCAATTTTCAAAGGTTGGTACACTTTTATTTTAATTTCAATTTTATTTTATTTTTTTAATTTATTTTTCAATTTCTTCTTACCAAAAAAATAACTCTCAATGTTATTTACAATTTTCTTTAAAGCTAATCTTTCATTTTGGTAAATTAATCGTCTTTTACATATTATAATTTAAAACCCGTTTTGCTACTTTTATACGCAGAAAGGCTTAAGAATAAAAAAAAATTATAATAATTATTTGCAAAATATTTTTGTTATAAATTATAGAAATTGTTTTTTTTATTTTATTTTCATATCGTGGCTTCTTTCATGTTTCTTATTTTAAATCACTTGATTTTCTTAATTTATCGCATATTTTTAAAATACGATGAAAGTAAGAAATGTAATTTTGAAGCTAAATTATGTCAAGTTACTTTCACATTGCAGAATAAAATCGATTCAAGGCATCCGACTACTTTTAAATCGCCTATTTCATCAAAAATTGAAACAAATTGAAAAATTTGGGCAGATAAGTAGGTTTATAAAAATAGAAGGATTTTTTTCTCACTTTGGTTTACTTTTTCATAATAACAAATGTCTTAGTAAGGGATGATGCTTTTTTCTAGCATGTACACATTGTTACCTACTTTAAAACGCGTTTTACGCAAAACACATTTTTTTTCTCGAAAATTTGAAATGGAGACAGTGAATGCTGAAAAAGTTATGAAAGTAATTAAATTAAATTTTTCTGTATGTGTTGTGTAATATTGAAATTGTTTTGACATAGTTTTTTTTTTAAAAAATTGTAGCATTCTTACAAAATAATATAATAGCTTATATAAATGAAACAAGTTCTCTTTTAAGGGATGTCATATACTAAGATAAAATGTTGTAATTTTTGTAAAATTCTAAATCATTTATCTTTTAGGTTATTTTTAAAATGAACAATAATGTAACATGTAAATCCTTAAAAAAATTGAAAATTCGTTTCTAAACACCTTATTCGGTAAGCACCACATTTATGTAATTATTTTACAACAGGTTTTCACCCTTTTTAATACCTATATATATAGTATAATGAAATAAAAGTGAAGAAGTTCTGGAACCTAAAGAAGGAAGAATTTGAAATTCACCAGACACAACAAAATACAAAAGTCTTTTGACTAAACTGAAGACCTATTATATGATTTCTAAAGCTGTCGCTGAATTAGGCCAGCGATTTAGGGTTAGCAATGCTTTATGGATCCAAACTTTCCCGTACAGTACAACTTCACAGTATATATATATATATATATATATATATATATATATATATATATATATATATATATATATATATATATATATATATATATATATATATATAC
Organism: Trichonephila clavipes; assembly: GCA_019973935.1. Taxonomy (NCBI): domain Eukaryota; kingdom Metazoa; phylum Arthropoda; class Arachnida; order Araneae; family Nephilidae; genus Trichonephila; species Trichonephila clavipes. The sequence goes on from BMAU01006692.1 coordinate 69,786, forward strand.
TAGAGGACCCGACAGGCGTTGTCCTGTACACACATCTTAAATTCAAAAATTCCAAATTTTTATGAATAAGCTTTAACAATCTGGACCGTTTTCAGTAAAATTTGTATTAAAAAGTTATTATTGTCTAACGTCATTACATGTACGGTTATCACAATTCAATCAATCGATAGCGTGTGAGTATGTGTATATTATGAGCGAAGTTAAATGTAAAGGTTGAGTGAATAAAAACTTAAACTTGTTTTAATTAAAGGTTGGTGAAAGAAAGGTGAAGGGTGAAAAGTCGAGACTCAAACTATTTTATAACAGGTATATTTATTAAATTGTACATAAAATGTATAGTTTTTTATGCACACTTCAAAACTCTTCAAACTCTTATTACATCTGAATTAAATAATTTAATTAACACATGATTTATTTCAACGAAATAATAACACGAATTGACAACATATTTTTCTGAAATGATCACAGCACTAACTGTCGGGACCAACTTATATTATAATAAAAGATTTTTGAATATTCGATACTGCGATCTTAGCGCAATCTGCCGGATCCAACGTAAAACATTCCAAGATCAACAATTTATAAATAAAAAATTAATTAAATAAACATTTCTAAACCGAATTATAAATCTAAACCATTCTCGCGTCCGCTGGAATAGACAAAAACTTTCATCAAAATCGGTCCAGCCGTTTAGGAGGAGTTTAGTTACATGCACACGCACAGAAGAATTACATGTATAAAGATTATTTGAAAATATATTAATTAAAAACGCTAAAAAGCGTGAATCATCTGCATTTCCGTAACAATAAAGACAGGGTTAAGCCAGTTTGGCTGAAAATCAATTTTCGACGCCAACTTACGTCTTTTTCAATTCCTACTATTACCTCACGAACTCTATACATATTTTATTTGCTTGTTTATTTATTTATCTTTGTGGAATTTTCAATCGTTAATAAAATGCATTTTAAAGCGCTCAATTGAGCTGAAATGTAATGTACATGATTATTTTGGAGGACAATACAATAATTTAATTATAATTAATAAAAATTAATTGATTAAAACTAATTATTTAAAAAATTACAAATACAGCCACGTTGGCGATCCTTTTGGCGACTGATGTCAAAATTTGAAAAGTTTTTTTTCTCACGTGTTAAGGCATTCAGTTGAAAGGAAACTTTATATATTTTAAATTTATGTATTATATTTATTATATTTTTACATTATTTTATAAATTTTATAAATTTTTGGATGACAATACGATATTTTAATGATAATTGATATAAAATATTTATTACTTAATGTTGAGATTCTGTCACATGTATATACATATTTATATTAATTGCAACTATTTAATAAAAAGTAGCTAAAATAAATTTTTTCTTGGTTGATCTAAGTAGGAATTTATTAATTTTTTTTATATTACTTGTTTGTAACAATAGCTTTGTTACAACAATGCAGCTGAATGTTGAGTTATATTTTTGGAAAGTTTTTAATTAATATATTTTTAACTAATTGCGATATCGGACCGAATTGTGAATCTAAACCATTCTCGAATTTACTTGAACCCACTTAAAATTTTTAACCGAAATCGGTCGAGCCGTTTAGGAGGAGTTTAGTGACAAACACACGCACAGAAGAATTTTATATATAAAGATATATATATATATATTTATATATATACTGCAATTCCAGCTTTTTTACTCATGTAGTTTACTAAAACAAATCACGCCACCCCTTTTAAAAACGTTTTCATATAACATTTTTAAAAAAAGTTTCCCATGCAGTCGCTTATTTTAAATAATCAACCCATACAGTTTATAAGAAATTTACTTAATCTCAGTAGTACTTTTAAAAAAATTAAGTAAAATATTAAAAAACTTTTACAAAGCTTCAGAATTTTAAAAAATTGCTTAAAATTCCCTCTGGGCTACATTTTTAATTAAATTATTTATTGCCATTAGACAATTGAATCCGATATACAATTTATTTTAAAAGGCGATCACCCTTTCGAAAAGTCCAGATTTCCAAATCCTCTTTGACTCATCCCACTTTTACCAATAAACAGACCACTTCTTCGATTTTGTAATTAGACTTTACCTAAAACCGTATAGTCCGACCATTTATATTTTTATAACCGAACAATATCGGTAGGGGGTACACGCAGAAAACGATGTTCGAAAAATCGAAACAAGGGCGAATCTGATTATTCCAATGAGTTGCAAGCTTAGCATCGATAAAAAAATTTAACAATAAATATTGACGTCAGTATAAAGCGGAGAATTGGAAATATCGATCTTTTTCATAAGGGGGATCCTTTTCGAGTAAGCAGTCCCGTTCCGAAACGAAGGTATGTTTTTGGAGCCGAACTTTTATTCGATACAATTCTAGAAAAGTCAGGATATTATTTTAATGCTCTTTTTGCTTCCCTTAAACAGTTTCTCGTCGTTTGATAAAAGTCATTGGAATGAAAGAAATCAGATGGAGTAGGAGACGTTCTGGCTGAGAATCAGAAGTACTTTGGCTGTCTCGGAGTTCTGACGATTCAAGGAAATTGGGAATTCGGAATCAAATTTGTTGAACTAATACTTTACTTTTGATCTTTTCCTTCCTGATTTATTCGAAAGTATTCTAAGAGATAGCGTAAATAAAAGAATATTATGAAAAAAATGAGTCAAAAAGAGTCTAAGGAAGTTATATACAGTCTAATAAACCTTTAAATGTTACTTATTGTAATGACATATAAAGTTTCGCTGAACAAAATTCAACTCATTTAATAACATACAATTTACAATATATTTATTTCTATATGTATCTTAGAATGCATTAGAATCTTTAATGCAGTTCAATAGATTTTGTTTTCAGATCTCATTAGTTTTCAAACTTTTACTTTCTTTCTTCAAACTTTAGTTTTCAAATTTTACATTATGGACTTTCATCAGAAGATTATATAAAACAAGGTATGTGAAGGTTCATATCTGCTGATTTTATGAATTATACTAGGTGCTATATACTGATTTTTAACAATATGCTATCTGTAACAGTGATGCTTGTTCTGGCTGAAAATCAGAAGTACTTTGGCTGTCTCGAAGTTCTGACGATTCAAAAAAATTAGAAATTTGGAATCAAATTGGCTCAACTAATACTTTATCTTTCATCTTTCCTTGACCGATTTATGTGAAAATCTTTTGAAGGATATCATAAATAAAGAAATACAATGGTAAAATGAAAAAAAAATGGATCTGAAAGATCACACAGAGTTTAGCAAATTTTTTTAAACGTAACTTTGTATATAACATATAAATGGAATTATCATATCACTTTCTCTAAAGATATTCACACTCTTTGTTGAACAGTTCACCTCGTTTAGTAATATACACTGGTGTGCAAAAATTAAGGACGAGACGGTTTTTTCAATATAACTTTGTACAAAAGCTTTCCAAAGCAACACATTTAATACCGTAAGATCCCCAATACGTAAGGACATGTGTAATGTAAGCAACACTTACTAAAAGAGAAATCAGAGGGATAAAAAGCGCTTGATTGAAAAAGTAGCATGGAGCGCAATGCGACTGAAGGCCGAAACATCCCTGTGATGGGTGTCCAGCAAGAAACATCCGGTCTTTAGTAGGGATATGATCTCCCTGACTGCTAGGCAGGTTTCACAGCGTCTTCCCATGCTGAGAATGAGGGTGTCAATGAGTTGTTGAGGCATTGCCGCCCATTCGTCTTGCAGCGCCAATGAAGCTCCGGAATCGTTACTGGTGGTAAGGTACGAGCTGCCAAGCGTCTGCCTAGAAAATCCAATACATGCTCGATGGGATTGAGATCCAGAGATCGTGCCGGCCAATCCATACGTTCAATATCCTCACTCTCTAAGAGCTGTTCGGCAGCTACTGTGCGATGACATGGTGCATTGTCGTCCATGAAAAGGAACTGCAGACCCATAGCGCCTCTAAATAGACGCACATATGGAAGAAGAATCTCGTTACAATAATGGGTCCCGTCGATTGAACCTGCGTCGAAGATGTGAAGGGCTGTACGACTACCAAGCATGATGCCTCCCCAAACGAGAACACCGCGACCTCCATACCTGTACCTTTCAATGATGTTCGAGGGATGATTGCGGCTTCCCCGCTCTCTCCGGATGAGTATCCGATGAGAATCGCTACTCAAACTGAATCTGTTCTCATCTGTAAAGAGTACTCGTCCCCATTCATTGTCTCTCCAATTCCGGTGTTCCCGGCACCACAGAGAACGCCTTCTCCGATGGGCAGGCGTTAAAGGTACACACCGTACAGGGCGTCGTGCAAGCAGACCACCACCGTGCAGCCTTCTGGCCACGGTAAAACGCGATATCGGTCGTCCAGTCACCTGTGTCGTGTGTCTAGCGATTTCTCCCGCTGTCTGCCGCCTGTTTCTTCCGGCCTGTAAGACAATGTACCGGTCCTCTGCGGGTGTGGTTCCTCGTGGACGACCACTACTGAAACCCCGGATAGCGATGCTGTGAGCAATTCCGAACTCTGCAGCCACACTTGTCACACTGCGGCCTTCCTCCAACTTCCCAATGATTCGACCTCGGGTAAAAGCATCCAGATGTCGTCTAAGAGATTGATTATTCGCCATTTCTCGCTGAGGCAGCAACTCGGTGTGATTTTAATTGCTATACGGCGTGCAATCTCTTTGCCAGAAATACTGATCTCACACCGACAACATGCTTTATACTACTCAGACACTCCCCCATTACGTCTACCTGCATATCTGCGCATGTGCTACCGTACATCACCTTACTTAATCTCCTGATTGGTCTTTCTGTCCGCTCTGCCTCTTCGTTCAGCTGATATGCTAATTTTTTGACTTCGTCCTTAATTTTTGCACACCAGTGTACATTTTAGGATATCTTTATTTCTACTCATTGTAATCTTTAATACAATTTATTAATTTTGTTTTTGACAGCAGTTTAACTTTCAAGACTTTTACTTGCTTTGTATTAGGTTAGAAGAGAAATATACTAGCTTTGTTTTATTCTCGTCGTTTCACAGTTGTTCAAAATTATATTACCAGGAGCCCGAAAAGTATTGTGACTACATTTTCAAACTTTATTTACAAATAAACTAATAAAGATATTTACCTACAGTTTCTTATGTGTTTCCTAAAGAAAATACCAAAGATTTTTTACAATGTTTTATTGCCCGATTTCAGTGTGCCCATCATTAGTCGCACGTAACACATCGATCTATACGAATAACGTCATCTCTATTTCTGCAATGGCGGCTAAAGTTTGTTTTTGACAATATGCTACTTGTTGTCATAAATCTTTCATACCACTTATTATTGTGGACCTTGAAGGTAAACTTCGTTTATAAAGAGTGTTTTCTTTCCAGGTATAGAAGTTTAAGTTGCCATTACTTTCCAATATGGCGACCGATTTAACAGCTGTCAAGTGATTTATTCTCAGTTTGGTTTGGCAATTCATCAAAACGATCATCAAGCAAGGCGTAGATTCGTCGAATGGGCCCAAAACGAGATTGCCGTTGTTCCCGATTTTCATAAACGAATTTTTATTTAGCGATGAAACTTCTTTGAATGTTTGCCGCATTTGGAGTGAAGCTAATTTATGACGAAACACCGTTACATCCAGGCTGTTTGTGTGAATCATTGGTCCGTACTTCTTCAAAAACGATGAAGGCCACAACGTTACAGTCAATGGTGATTGGTATAGGGCCATGATTACTAACTTTTTCATTCCTGAATTGAACAATCATGATGTCCAGGAGCTGTGGTTCCAACAAGACGGCGCAACATGTCACACAGCTCGTGCCACAATCGATTTATTGAAAGACCGTTTGGTGACCGCCTAATTTCACGTTTTGAACCTGTGAATTGGCCTCAAGATCTTTTGATTTAACACCGCTAGACTATTCTCTGTGGGGCTGTGTAAAGTCATTGGTCTATGCGGATAAGCCACAAACGCTTGACCATTTGGAAGACAACACTCGCCGTGTTATTGCCGATATACGGTTACAAATGTTGGAAAAAGTCATCGAAAATTGGACGTCCAGATTGGACTACATCCGAGCCAGCCGTGGCAGTCCTATGCCAGAAATCATATTTAAAATGTAATGTCACAAGATAATCTTTCGAATAAAAAAAATTCATGTCTATCGAATAATACATCGTTGTTTTATTGCAATTTAAAGTTCTATACCTCTGAGAAAACACCCTTTAGATAGTCCAAAATTTACGCTGCACATCTGTTGCAAATTTAAATTTGATAAACCCTGATACAACTTGCGGTGAAGCCATTTTGAAACGAGAATGTTGCAAAACGTGGATAGTGCACCGTCTATTTTGCATTTGATTAAACAGAAATTAAAACTTTTCCTAATGGAACATAAAATACTGTAAGCAAGTATATTTGTTTTTTTTTTAATTCTTCTTTCAAGTGTATCCATACTTTTCAGACATCCTATATTATTACATGCCATTTGACTGTGGTAATTTATTGCCATAATAACTGAAATCTTTAATATTTTTGTAAAATTATGACATAATTTCAGATTAGTCTGAAGCTTACACTTTTAAGATAATTACCCTATAACAATGTAGAATATGATTCATTGCCCAATAATGCATAATGAGCGCAAAATTATCTTCCATTTTCTAGCTGTTCATAATCCTGTAAAAGTAATTGGCTACGCAGAAAAGTTTTCATTATGTGATAAGTAAATGTAATTATACGCATTCATCTGAACAATCTATAAGACATGGTCTCTGAATGTTCATATATTGCAATTTCATGCGCTATATATATATATTCTAGGTGCTAAATACCAATTTCTAATTATACGCTACCTGCCACAGAGATGCATGATGAATATCATAAATGTTTATTCCTGCCCTTCATATTAATTAGGTGAATACGGTATCAAGTAAAGGGAAGTGCGATGTCAGTTGACAGATTTAGAGAGAATCAATAGGCTCACACATCATTTAATGCCTTCAGAAATATGACGCATTCGTGATAGAGCTAATCAACCATTTATCGCTTCTCATTATGGACACAACAAAAGACGTTTAAGATGAAATTGTTTAACAACGATAAAAAAAGATCGTTTTCAAAGTCTATAAAACATTTTATGTATTTCTTTTAAGCATTTGAAAACAAAAAATTTAGTGTTACACATTTAATGTAGTTGTAAAGCTATCTAAATATTATTAAAACGAGTTAAAACATTTCGAATTTTATTAATTTGCGGAATTCTCGTATGTAACGATTATATGTCCCAATAGAAATTTAAAATTAACAGTTCGTTTCATTACATAATGTGAACTATAAACTTTATATTTAAAATAAGAACACTATTAATTTTTTTCTGTTGAATTGGATGGTTCTTAGGCATTAAAAATACAGAAGTGCGTTTTATTTTAGTTATTATTTTTCGATATATGCAAAGAAAAATAAATGATGAAAACTATTATTAAATCAGTCGCCCAACTGGTATAGAGGTTAGCGACGCTGACTGTGGTTCCGTAGGGACTGGGTTTCTAATTCCGGAGTAGATATGGATGTTTGTAAATGTATATTGCCTTTGCAACATGGGGTACTCTAAATAGCCGTTGAGCCGCAAGTCCTTTCGTGTGGTTGGTGGAAGGGGAAGAGAAGTGGGAGGCCCCTGGCCACCCCTAGGATTTTCTCCCTCTAAATTGGTGTTTAACCGAGCAAAATCGTACTGCCACCTGCATGGTGCTCAAAGCTAAGGGTGACAACAAGCGTAAAAATTCCCATAGCCGCGATAAATTTCGCGAGCCTCGATCTGACTTCGTCAGGCAGGTGACATTAGTCACACAGACACATTATTAAATCTTTTAAACCTTGGTGCTATTCAATCACAACTACTTTAAGTAATTGTGCCCAAAATAATGTAGTTTCATCAGAGAATAAATATCTACAACAATTAGGTTTTAAGCTGGCATTTATCAATAGTCATTTTCGAAATGGATCATACATTTGATAATTATTTAGTTGCATTTTGTAATATTATAAAAATTAATAAATGTGCTTAGGCATAAATCATGTATTTTCGCAAAATGCTTATCATCCAGAGACTTGAACTTGTACATTGAATCTGAACAAGTATTTTAAAACTCAAAAATGAATAAATATATTTAAAAATATATATTATTATTATTAGGGGTCTAACGTTTCACTCACATTCTTCTAAGAAACGTTTCTACTTTAACCAGAGTACCACCACAGACAAAATCAGCAGTCACCTTTATCCAAAAAGAATCAGCATTCCCAACCAAGCATCACAGACCACCAATTTTTAGAATTCCTCTTGTATATATAATAAGGGTTCTAACGCCGTCACTGTGGAAAAAACCTCCGATAATCGCCAAAAAGCTGAGTACTCGCAAATAAATCTTTAATGTCAGATTTTTTACCACTATGAACGCCACTGCGAGAATGGATTTTTGATAGATCCATTCTCCCAGAGAGAGAGAGTGGTCAGACAGATTTCTTTGGCACTACGATTTCTTGGTGTTTGATGCCTAAACAAACTAAACTCAACGTCACTGTAGATCATGTGGGCCATGCGTGGGCACAATCATGTGCTCACTGCCTCTAAAACCTTCTAACGGAGACACTCAGAGAATGATGAACCCCGTATGAAATCACGGAGACCCAACCACGTGGTTTTCGATTTATAGTTATCAAATATGGACTGGTTTACATGCTAACAGAATGTATGCCGAAATACTTTTTTTCCCCTTTTTTATCTATATACCCAAGAAAAGTTGCCTTTTAAAGAGATAAGTAAAAAGTAAAAAAAAAAACTAGAAATTTTGAAAAAAAAGAGCATTTTAACTATTTTTCCAACTACACATTTTACAATTAGTTAATTATTTAATGTCGTAATGTTGTTTTAAGTATGAAATTCGGTACACGTGGAGAGAGAAGAGAAACATTAAATTCCACAGATTCAAATTCTTTATTGTGCTTGCGAAACTTTGCAGTGCAGGGACAAACAATTGGCAACAAATTCTATCTTCGACATAATATTCGTATTTGAATCTAGCAGCACCACTGCGAATGATGTTCTAACTCTTTCATTATAAATCCGTATCCCTTTCCTTTTTCTAGTATTACGATAGGAGAGGCCATTGTATGCATTCACGAATTCTTCAGCTATTTCACGTTGCTGGTTTGCTCAACAGCCTCAATTACGTCTCAATTACGCTTACTTTAAGCGTACTTGAATTATATTTACCGCTGGCTTATATCAGCTTTCTGGTACGCCTAGCAGCACGACGTCTTCACGAATCTAATCTCTTTGAATCTTCTAGTAATGCGTTTAACGTTACTGGCTCAATAGCCAACCATCATCTCTCTTGCTATCTCGCAACTCTCGACTTAAATACCTTATCTAATTTAAATATCCCATACCTCTTTTTGGGGTTGATTGGAAATAAACGCGAATTTATATTCCCCAGAAAGACGCCTAAGAAGATTAGTGGAAAGGTTCCGTACAGATTCGTCACAAAATCACTTGGTTTTTCTTCCCAAATCATATTTTATTTTCATGTATACGGTTTTCTAATTGTTCTCAAACTCGAAATAAAATCTCTATAGCAGCGTTTCTCAAACTGTGGGGCGCGTGACCCTAGAAGGACATGAAAACTCTACTTGGAGGGGGGGCGAGCATATCGTGAAAAAGATAAAAAGTTGATAATTATAATTTCATACAATAATGTAATTTTCCTAAACTTGACCACCTTTCGGTACACATTAGGCCGAATTTTTTGTACTCTACTGTATTATTAATTCTTATAACAAAACCATAGCTCATTTGAAACCTATAATACATCTATAACACTCATTTTAAACTTTTCCTTCCCCTTACATTTCAAATTAGTTTGATATTCATTAAATTATTCATCAAAAATAAAATGGAAGAATTCTGAGAAAATAAGCTTTTTCAAACACTTAGAACACACACAATTCAAAAAAAAATTCTTCAAATTTAATTGGCGTGCCTTTCCAGAAAGCCAATCAATTTACGTCTTCCCAGAACCCAAAACGCAATAATAAATTTTGTTTACTAGGCAGGCTATATCACCTATTTTAAGAACTGCATTTCAGCGCAATACTTCCTGACAGGAGGGAAAAAAACATAATTTCATTAACCCATTGATATCACAAACATGGCCGAAGAGAACATTAGAAGAATGCAATAAAAGTTATTAATGCGTTTTCCACCATTGTCGTGTGTTTCGATTTTTACTTTTCAGAGTGCAGGAGAATAACATTCTTAAATGGAGAATGAAATTTACTTTTACTACCGGAAATAAGTTTTCCCGACTCGGAGTTCGCAGAACAATGCGAGAATAAACAAAATCGGGAGATGAAACTCTAAACAATTCCGGCCCCTGCCTCCCGAATTCATGAACGCAATAATAACTTTGGCTGACTAGGCTGAAACTCCGTAAATAAATGCACGTCGCGATTCTTCTTAATGAGGCTAAACATTAAAAGAAAATATATTTTCCGTTAACCCTTTTCACGCCATTCGCGTTTGCATAAATGCCGGAACTGTCATCAGACGAGTTTTGCAGATTTTCAATTTTGAAACGGGGCCCATCACCTAATTTCATTTACTTAAATCGAGTTGAGTGGGAGGAAGAAATTAATAGCAGAGAAGAAAACACTCGATTGTTTTTGATTACCGAAAATAGGATTATGGTAATTATCATCCTAACAAGTGAGATGCGAGAACTGAAGATGGAACATATTCTCTTTCTTTCGGAATGTAACATCAGGAATACGGTTGTAAAGTAGCGTAGTGAACATATTTGTCTTTTATTTATTTATTTAACCTCACTTTTTAATTCGAATGCATATAGAAACTCTCTACTAAGCACGTTTTTTAAGATAAACTAAATATAACAATATATCTCTGACACATAAAAAGAAATGATTGTGCTAATAATCTTAGTTGTTAAGGTTATTTGAATTAGCAATATGAAGTTTATTAGGTTGTGCTTTTCCTTTTTAACAACTGAAGATTTGCCGTGTAGAGGCGGCCGATGCACGCTAATTTTACCGAAACTGAAAGTCCTCCGGTAGATTTGATGTGGTAGTTGGAAAGGGCGATGTCATCTCGGGTGTCGTCTTCGTCACCTGAGATGCCATGGTCTGTCTTTCTTAAGCTAATAAGATAAAAGCCTGTCCCTATCTCTCTCGGTACCAAATGGTGTCAAGAACATTTTTTGGGGCTAAAAAAGTCAACTTCAGTAAAAGTGACTTAATTCCATTAATCAAATGTTCAGTTTTTGTGTTCATTACACAATTTCTAATGGTCACGATGATGAGCTACTATCAATGGGATGTAATGTTCCGGTCAGAGTTCTGATATCGGACTATGTTCGGAACCATAATTGTAAAAAAGCACATAAATTGATATTTTTCATGATATTTAGTGTCACTTAGCTTAGGATATATGTATAAAATTGTTTTAAGGAGATTATGACAAAAAATATTATTTAAAGGCAATATTTTGGAAAAAAAATTACCTTAGAATAATCTTTTTTAAAAAACATTCTCCTTTTATAAGAAATCCTTCTATATTAATAATATTTTGCTTATATAAAGTGAAGACTTCTCCACAGAGTCTAAACTAGTATTTTTGAAAAATTCACATTATTTTCAGAGTTGCTACCCATTGAAATAATTATCAGCATTTTTTTCTTAAAATTTATCCCTCTGTTGCATTAAAATATGAATAAATCCACTTCTATGTTGTATATTTAAAAAATAGTTCAGCCTCTGTACAGAGGTCTGAGCTATATACAGGCAAAATATTATTATAATAGAAGAATTTTTCATAAAAGGAAAATGTTTTCAAAAAGGGTCATTCTATGTTCATTTCTACTTATAGCCATCAGGAGGGGCCTGCAGTGTGCTGCTCAGTTGGACGATCGTTTCCAGGAAATATGGATTTTGACTGACAGTCGAACCTCGATTCCATATCTCGCTAATTGGGGTGACATTGGTGATCAGACTAGTCTGGACATACTGAGTCTTCTTTATGATCTTTCTTCAGGACATAGTATACATTTTCAGTGGATCCCTTCGCATGTTGGCATAGAGGGTAGCGAAAGAGCTGACTTTTTGGCTAGGACTGCTGCTGTGGAGGGTGTGAGTCCAAGAGGGAATCTCCCATTCCCTGAGATTTCCACAATTTCAAAATTGGAGCTCAACCGACAAATTAAAACTCCACCCAGTCATGCATGGTGCTTTGCTAAATGTCCGGGCGAGTCCTTTAGACTCAGTAGTAGACCTCTCCAATCCACTTATTCTAGATTTTTGAGCGGACACACAAGAGCTCTCAGGTTCTCTTATGAACAAAAGACTTTTCCGGAATGCCACCGGTGTTCTTCCGGAGAGGCCTCACCTAATCATATTTTACTTTGTTTGGGTTTTAAAAAGGACGAGGTTCTTTGCGACCCACTGCTGTTTTTAGATTTTTTACAGATTTTCGGATTCATGGGGATTGTCTAGCCCTGCTGGGCAGTACCGAGATTAGTCAAAAAAATGTTTATTTCTTGTCAAAATATTGTACTTAAATAATTTTTATTGTAATACTATTCTTAAAACAATTTTATATATAGTTTCTAATTTAAGTGACGCTAAAACATTTATACGCTTTTCAAAATTACGGTTCCGAGCGTTGTCGGATACCTTAAGTCGGGACACGTAGCTAGCTCTAGGCAATGCTTCCCGCTATCTCGTATCACACTAATATTGTAAACAACAACTGAGTAATGTTGCCTGTAGTTTGATGTCCATCTATTTTCTCATGCACTACGATAGACTAGTCATCATCTGTTTAAATTTTCCTTTGCTGAGAATCACTAAATTTCTTTCCATCCTACTTGCTCTTTAGAAGGCTCATCATGGTCATGGTACAAAATTTTTGTCAATTTCAAACTTAGGCAACACTCGTCAAACTATGTTCCCTCCTGAAGCTTGCTACTGAAGGTTTTTAGTATCCGTATCATGGTTATGATCTCATTTTCACTTGCAGTGAATGTTTGGAAATGCGTTAACATTAGCATATAACACTGATTTAGCATTCTTGTACAGCTATTTTTTTTATCTTGGTTAACGTTTCTATTTCTGCGTTTGTATTAATCTGTTAGTTATATGTGTTGATTTGTTTGTTTAGTTACACGCTTTTTAATGTTGTTTAAAAAGAAATGTATGAAAAACTTTTTTCAACTGTGTGTGTGAATCTATTTTTTTTTTCCATTACTACTATTTCCCACTCTGTGATTTTCAACAAAGAAATAAAGGAATTAGAAACATATCCATAAACGTTTGTTTTTATATCCTGTTTAAGACTGCTTGTAGTGTATAAGGCTGTTTTCGCTATATGTACAATAGCGTGAACTTGACGCGGGGCACATTTTCGGAGAGAAAAAATGCCTCAATTTTTTTAGAAATGTATGACATTGTAACTCACGCATTTGTTCATACTATAGTGTTTTTAAAATTTCAAAATATTTCATAAATAATACATTTTTCCTTTTAACATGTGAAAGGATTGCTCATTTTGCATTACAGTATGGGGAAAAAATGCAAAACACATTTTATCAAAGAAAAAATGTGTCAACTCGGATAAAAATGAGTGGTATAGTAAAATAAGTGATTATCTACACTTACGAGTGTAGAGAATGAACGCTATATATATATATATATATATATATATATATATATATATATATATATATATATATATATATATATATATATGAAAAAATATATTCTATATATTATATTATGTATATTATATATTCTATATATTATATATTCTATATATTATATTCTATATATTATATTCTGTATATTATATTCTATATATTATATTATAATATAATATTAATGTTTAAGTACTTTTATATCTGAAAAAATATTCCGAATTTGGGTCCTATTCTTTAACATTAGCCGAACACAGCCTTAATAGGTGAAGAATGCTCATTTGTAATCTAATTAATAATACTAAACACAAAATTTATTACGTTAAAGACCTCTGATTTTATAATAAACAACTAATAAGAAAATGCGTGGTTTAATAATAAAGAATCAAGGTTGAATTTACTCTAAGCAAATATGTATAAATTCTAATACTTTTAATATTTATATTTTTAGCATTTTAACTTGCCATATGAATGTGTTCAGTGAGTATATATAACAATGTAAAAATAACTTTTGAAGTGTTAACCATCTCTTTCTCAGAATTTTACGTAAAACAACATTGTAAAATCTATGAAAAATACTTTTAATATAAATATTACACTTGACTTCCAATAATGTTCGACAAAAAATTTATGAAATATTAATCGTGAAGTATAAAGTGAAGCTTTCGTGCTCTCTTCATGTGAAATTTGTAAGCTCCCTTGAGCCATATTTACTTCTTTGGGTATTCTATAGTTACTTTATGATATGAAATATTTGAGTTTGAAAACTAAAATATGAAAACAAATTTTGGATTAAAAGATCCATGCACACTATATATTTTAAAAATATAACTTTTTTTTCATTTTTCAATAGATAATCGTGAAAAGGATTTTTTAATGCACATCTCAGAAAGAATTTGATATTTATCTTTCTATAGGTACGTTCACTTGTAAAATATTTATCATATCCGTAAACATAAACTCCACACCTATGCAAACAGTTTCCGAAATGACAACATTTAGATTAGACAAATTGAATTTCTTTGAATGAAATAAATGATAATTCTTTAGAATGAGAATCATCTTTTTTTCATCTTATACATATAAAGACAGTCATGTATGCACATAGCATCTGTGTTAGCATGTGACCAAACTTTCTCTTGTTATGCTGATTTTTCCGCAGATTTTAAAATGTGTTTTCTTGAGGCATTCTTCAAAAATGCAAATCTTTGATAGAAATCAAAATATAAAAATTTTATATAAGCATCGGTATTTTTCAATTCCTACTATTAGCCCACACACTCTATATATTTCTTTATTTATCGTGGGGTGTAATTTTCAATCGTTAGCAAAATCCATTTAAAGCGCTCAATTGAGCTGAAATTTTGTATACATGATTATTTTGGATGCCAATACGATAATTTAATTATAATTAATAAAAATTAATTGATTATAACTAATTATGTAAAAATTACAAATATAGCCACGTTGGCGACTTAGCGACCATTTTGGTGACTTATGTCAAAATTTGAAAAGGTTTTTTTTCTCGCGTGTTAAATAAAGCATTCAGTTGAAAGGAAATTTTATGTACACGATTGTTTTGGATGACAATACGATACTTTAATGATAATTAATAAAAAATAATTACCACTTAATGTTGTTATTATGTCATATATATATACATACGTATTTATATTAATTGTAACCATTTAATAAAAAGTAGCTAAAATAAAAGTTTTCCTTGTTGATCTAAGTAGGAATTGACTTAAGAAAAATTTTTATATTACTTGTTTGTACATAAATTCATGAAACCAAAAGATGGCCTTATTAATTCCATATGCCAAAATATATTAAATCTTCAAATGTAAACGCAGTTTAGACTGTGCGTGTGATGCGCAAAAACTTCATTAAACACTTCTTTATTATTTCAGAGAAGCACCTTAAGAAACCTTTAAACAACATTTTGACGGAAGTATTAACTACTGTGTTTTACTAAAATGAATTACTTTGTTTAAATTATAAGGATCACAAACTACATTCCATAAAATGAATACTTTCTCTAACGTCTATAAATAATATTCATCATTCTGTTAACTGTTAAGAAACAATTCTAATATTTATGATGCTTTAAAGTTGATTTTTATGAAAAAAAACTGTATGTGTCGGCTTCGATGCCCCACTAGAGTTTACTTATTAAGTACGGTTGTCTTTAATTATACATTATTTTCGTTTTATTCATATTTTACATATAGATTTGGTAAAATAAAATAATATATATATATATATATATATAAAAGAAATATGTATTATTTATCAAAAACAAGAAATAATATATAAAAGAACATAACAAGAAATAGCATAATAAAAATATAAAAGCAGGAACATATATATATATATATATATATAATAAAATACATCATAATAAAGTGCGTGATTCGTTAACGAACAGATCAGTTAACGAACACTTTCACGAAAGACTTTTGTGTTCGGATAACGAACACTTTCAAAAAAGTTTTTTTTTTGTGTTTGGACAACGAAACATATTAGGAGGTGATCAGGGAGACAACCCTTAAATTATGGATGAAATTTTGACAACTGCTAGAGATCTGGAATTGGAGGTGAACGAGAGGATGACATAGAAGAGCTCATAATGGGACATGAAGATGAACTGACGATAGAAAAACTCCAAGAAATTTTGAATGAAGAACACCAAGAAACACAATGAAATGTGTCTTCTTCTGAACAAGAGGAAGACGAAAGAGGATCAATGCCGACATCTGCCATTAAAGATCTTTTGAAAAAGTGGGCGGATGTCAGAGCAATGGCCTTAGAATGGCACCCAAACCAAGCTGGTTTCAGTAGGGTTGGAGATCTTTACAAAGACAATGCTATTAATTACTTCCGGAAAATCCTGAAAAAGAGAGAAGAGCAATCGACATTGGACATGTTCTTCAACTCCCCATAAGCAAAAAATGAAAGGGACTGATAAATATGCAAGACTATATGTATGTATTATTTTTTAAAAAACTTACTAAGAAATTAAACATTTTTTAAAATTTAATTTTTAGGGTCTCCAGAACGATTTATTTGATTTCACTATGGGGAACTGATGATCAGTTAACGAACAATTCGGATAGCGAACATAGTCTTGGAACGGATTATGTTCGTCCGATCACCCACTGTATTTCATAAATATATATGTTACTCATAGTACGTGAGTACATTATTAAGAAGCTTGATTTACTTCACTATTAATATCACTGTGAATATTAAGTAAATTTATACTCTCGTCATTAATAATTACTGTTACTAGAGGCTGCTAGTAACTAAAGTTTGATACGTGAACGTCGGTAGATACGTGATTCACGAATCGTGAAGACATCGCATCAATGGCTGTACCATACTTAGTCTTCCCTAGTGATTTACCAGAAACAAAATCCAAATTAAGCTCTGATTTTAAAAATTGTATTAATCTCAATCCTTCATCTTTATCGAAATCAATGTTGAAATCACCACCAAGCATGAGTGGAAGTACATGATACTGTAGCTTTTCTAGTAGCTTAGAACCATCCTCTGTATATGCTAATAAAGTTTCGTGGATATAATCTATAATGTCAGTAACCTTCTGATTGACAGAAAAATATAAACTGTGACGACAACAATGGGTTTACCGTTAGTTAAAGTGCCTCTCGTGGCACATATATCTTCGGAATTAAATTTAATTTGATTTACGTACTGGGTTTTTCTTCTCACAAAACCATCATGATTGCCAATAAACTTACGTTGGGAATCGCGCACGTTTTGATAGATGACGACCCCGCCCCTACGACTAATACTTGGTTGTCTGTACTGTGTTATGCGTTTAAAATTTTCTATTTAAACTAATTCTTCATTGGGAAGCTATGTTTCTGATAACATCAAAATGTATGTTTTTTATATAATATTACCAAGGAGATTACGGGCATGTGCTTAGAGACTTTGGCAGTTGAGAGAAAAGTGAACCATATCCCCTCCATTCATTTTATTGATCATAATTAAGCCAATTGTAGTAAGATGAACAGTAGAAAGCCTGGTAAACTCATTTCGTAATGGGAGTAATGCTTCGTTGTTTCGTTTGTCGTAGTAAAAACGCTGATGTCCATCAATAAGTACAATATCTCCTTTTGGAGTCGTTACCCTGGATAAGGCTGCGTAGTCCAAAGGCTCTGAATGTGCCTTCCTGCATTTGTAAACAATTTCATTAAATGTCCCTCCTAGCGATTTGTGAATTATCAAGGAACAGGCTGGTTTCAATGGGAAATTATTTATATTAGAAGAAATAAGAATGGGTCTATTTCGGTTGAGAGGAACTGTTGCAGATCTACGGTTCATAGGAAGCATTTTTCAACCGATTCTTTTTGCATTTGTATAACCAGCCACTATTCCTCGTGCTTTAACACCAAGGCCGTTTGGAAATTGGAGCCAAAAAAACAGAACTCTATTTTGATCACCGAATTCAACGAGTGACAATTTATCAAGAGTTCCAATGGCTAAACCATCAGCAATGTCGATGTTTACAGTTATTATATAGAGTTTACCTACAGCGAAAATAATTTCGTATTGTAACCCTCCGGTGTCAATGGTACTGAGTTTATGAAGCTTCCCTCTGGCAGCTTTCTTTAGCGCGATCAGCTTCACATGCCGCGAAATTTGGTGATTTTCAATTCTTATAGTCAACTCCTTTGTCAATAAAGCTAAGGAATGAAGCGTCCCTTGACTAGAAAACTGGTTTTCGACAACAATTAGTAAACGTATAGTTTGCGATTTTTTTGTTTTAATTTTTCTAAGGGCTTACTTTTTAAAATACACTTTCCTAATTTCCACATAGGTAACAAAAACTGTAATTTTTAAACAAAAAATCTAATAAAGAAAACTGCATAAAGGATTTCATGTAAAAAAGGTGTTAGACGAAAAATACAAAAACTTTTTTTAAAAAAAATCCGTAAATTTTAAGCAATTTTATCAATTTTTAAACAAAACACGGATAACAACATTTGACACTTGGAAAAAAGTTCCGAGTGATAATTTTTTATAAATAATGAAATTTTTAAATGTTTAGTTAGAATGTTTAGTATATTTTTTGAAATCTCACAAGAAAAAAAGTTTTCTGTATTTTGTATTTTAAATCACTGATTCTAAAAGATCGAAGTATGAACCTTTTTAGTACACAACTTCGATATATTACAATGGTAAGAAATCCGTACAAAGCGATTGAAAAACTCTTTTCATAAAAACCTATCGATATTGACTCATTTTAAAAGAAATTCTAAAAAAAGCAAAATTTCGTTATTTTGTAAAATATTTTGCACCGTATCGTGACAAAATAAGTTGTCTTTTCGATTCTGTAATTATTTTTAGTCTGCTTCTGGTAAGAAAAGCATAATTGCAATTTTTAAAAAAACGAAAATGTAATCCTTCTTCCTTCCAACAGCAACTTGTTTCATGTGCAGAGCACATCATGACGCTTGAACAAATTTCACTCTTTATAATATTTCCATACCAGGGGCTTTATACGAAAATTGATTCTTAAGGAACTCCAAAAAATTAAAAACACTTATTACTTAAAATTGCTCTATAAATATTGTTTCCTTACTTTCTTGAAGAATGACTTCCCAATATTTCTTTCCTGTAATTGGATTCATAATATAGTTTGATTTTGTCAAAAAAATAAAGAAGATAGAATAAAAAGACACTAAAATGTGCACATATAAATTAAAGAAATGTACGAAATATAAATTAAATATACGTGGAATTAATTATTTGTTTTATATATAATAATTCGATTTATAACATTCATGAGGTTGAAATTCAGCAATATTAATCGTAATACGTAAAGGAGAGATACTCTAAATAAAATCAAATAAATTATAAAGACTTTAAAGGTTAAATCCCAATTGAACCCCAAAGAGTGGTGGCTATAAAAACTAAAATAAGCTTTGGGAGACGTAGACGTAAGGTACTGTGTAAAATATTCTTCGCTAATGAGATGGATAAAACCAATGTCATCTTGAATAAGATATTCAAGATGGCCTTAGTAAAATGCGCGTTATATCTGATTTGCAGAAGGAGATGATCACGAGTTTTTGTGCGAAGGACACTATAGCGGAAACTGTATAACTGTGAATTGTTTTCCAGAAAAGTTTGAGACTTATGTCTACAACGACAATATAACTATAAATGTTTACTGTACACGTGCTAATGATACTACATTGTAGTAAAAATGGCTGCAACTGATGTGATAGCATCAGTATTGGACTCTTAACTGATTTGCAGTGGGTTGTCTTCTTTGACGAATCACGTTTTCCTCCCTATCGAACGAATGAATAATCCCAAGTCAAACAAGAACTATTCGAGAACAAACACCGTGAAAAATGTTTCTGGAAAGACGAAATACTTGTAAGGCTGTGGGGAACGTTATCATGTAATTTTTGGTGGTACTTTCGTACCTGTGGATGCTTTATAAGACTATGTACCTATTTCTGTGGATCATTTACACCCATTCGTGTTGTATGTTTTCCTCGAAAAGGTGGAATCTTTCATCACAGGCCAAGCCCATACGTATATAATTGATGCAAATGTTCCTCATGACCCTAAATTTACGGAATGGGAGTTAAACATCTCGTAATCATTTTGATGACCATGTTAGCAGTTTTGACACTCCACCATGCACCTTGATGCTGCTATCAGAAGTACTACAGTCTGCAATACTCTTATTCCCTGTGAGGACTTTCTTATCTTGTTCAATTATTTCTAAGTCATCTTTCTGTTGGCTGTGTTGCTAAAAAGATTTATTCTATTTATTAGTAGTCTATATTTGTTTTTTTCCAATTGCACATCTGTACTGAAGTTTGAAGTTTATATTTATAACTTCCCAATCACAACTTCTTGGTGTTTTTCTATGAATGTTAACTATTTTCTGTTCTCTCCTACTTTGGATTATTAAGGTGGGTCTTTTTTTTCCATTTGAGCCTCTTAGCCATCAAGCATATGTTGTGGTATCGGCCCCCTTGGGTGAATATGAACAGAATGATCTTGAGGGAATTACGATCATTCCGAGGGTAAGAAAACTGTTATTGTAAATGATAACAGAATGATTTCGTTTGCAATAGTTTAGTCTAAATTGAAGTGATGGTCAAATGGCCCAAAGTTGCATTTTCTTTTTGAATCATACTTCTGTTTGAATAATTACATTCCACCCGTGCGGTTTTGGTAACCACGTTGTAACAGATCCAATCCAGATGCAATTTTGGAGAACCGCACCATGGAGATCACAAT
Organism: Trichonephila clavipes; assembly: GCA_019973935.1. Classification (NCBI taxonomy): domain Eukaryota; kingdom Metazoa; phylum Arthropoda; class Arachnida; order Araneae; family Nephilidae; genus Trichonephila; species Trichonephila clavipes. The sequence continues at coordinate 90,840 of BMAU01006692.1, forward strand.
TGCATCTCTCTGTTTCCGTAATATGTACATAAATAAATGTAAAATAACTTTCATAAAGAAATTGTAAAAATTGCAATCTATTGAGTACACTATTCATTACTTAAATAATATTTTAATCCAATCTATTTTATTCTATAGGGAAAAAAGGCCAAGAGAAAAATAGATGCGGAATAAATTAAATTTGCTAGCAAAGGATTAGGACTAATTGGTGGCGTTAAACGAATTTTATGGCCTCGATCTTTCTACGGATTATCTATGTCAGACTGATGAATTTCCCAATAGAATCAGTACAGAAAAATTCTATTAAAAATAAATTCTATTCAAAAATAAATGATAAAAAGTCCAATGGAATAAATAATGAAATGGGTCCAATGAATGAAGAAAAAGCATTTCGATAATAAGTGAATAGAAATAAATCAGTTAATAAGAAAATAAAAATGAATCAATTAACAAGGAAAAAAATTAATTTAGAACATAAAATAAATTTAATAATGTGTTAATTATAAGTAAAGCAATATTTTATTGCACAAAAATGCTTAATTTATGAGCTTAAATACACTAAATAACTGACAATGTCGCAAAAGTAAATGAAATAAAAATACTTTTAAACTACCGTAGACAAATTTTATTTCATTAAATTAGTTTATATTATATTTGTGTGTTTTGTGAATGTATTAAACTTCGCATAAATAATAAATAATATGTATACACATCATATTTGCTATCAAAACACTGATTGTTGTTGTGTGTGAGAAGCTTAAATAGATTTTATTTCTAAAAAGCATATGAACTAAAAACATTGAAATATCAAGGTAACCAGTGTAAATATCTACATAAAACGTATTCCATACCTTAAATAAAAACTAAGTAATTTATATCAATATAAATGATGAGGATATAATATGAGTATTGAAAGAATATGAATGTATACATATATTACAAACATATACTGCTTAATTAAAAAAGGAGAAAATAATATAAGTTTCAGTAACTATAAAGGAAAAATTTAATAGCATTTTATATGAGAAGTGGATACACACTCGATATACTATAATCATAGAACATTATTGTTCTTTCATTCAAATAATTGAGCTCATTTTATAAGTAATTTTAATTACTGAGAAGATTAACTCACAGTAACAAAAAATGAAAAGTAAATATATTTATAAAAAGTTTTAAAGAATAATATTTAGTATCAAGCAATAATTATGCTATACAAAAAATAATCCCGAAAATGTATTCAAAGAGAAGAAAATGTTTCAATTTATAAAAACTTGTATGTTAAAATACTTAGACAAGCTACCTATCTAAAAAAGGACACTTATGCATCTTAGAGAGCTATGGAGAACTATTCCGTTAGCAATTTAGTTATCAATGTGGAATAGAGTGCAATTCCCCATCAAAAAGCAGCTGTTGACTTCGCTCACCCACGATCATTTTATTGCACAAAATGCGGTCCAATGGAATCAGATAGAGGGGTTAGGGTAGGTGCGGTAATACTTTTAATAGGACTCCTTGTAGGAGACATGGAGTGTTTGGGGTCATGTTTGCTGATAGGCATGGAGTTGAGCATTGTCATGTTAACGAGATGTGCCTTTGAATTTGATACCACAGATTTCTAGCAAAATCCTTGTATTTGTCACTTTTAATAGTGATTCAAGACAGCAGACAGTACATCCCAAACGACTCTTTCATTCATTTCTTTGTCGTCAATTCTTGATAGAATTCATAAGAATTCGACCCTTGTCTTTTTGCATTATATCGTCTGACGGTTTTTATTGGGCGTTGGTTTTGCATGCGAGAATCACGACTCGTCTTTCGGTAGCCAACCACATGAACAAATCTAATGGGTATATCTTAACCAATATGCATGTTAATCTTTCCATATTACTTTACGGTACACATTTTACTAACTCATCATTGCATGCATTATCTACTGAATGTAACTTTATCCAACTTCAACTTGTTGTGAACCACCAATTACATTGTTCATCATGCAAGGTCTTTTTTGTATTGAAGCTAATCAAATGTTATGTGTGTGTTCGGGATAATCATAGTCGGCACACAGCTTTTATTGAAATTCTTATTTACTTTAGAAATGAAATTACTTACTTATTTTGCAGTTACTACAGAACGTGATGTTGTATATAGTCCTGTGCTCACATGTTAAAATGCTATATCCTGTCTGCTGTTGAATTTTCCAACAGAAGGAACATAATTCACCATGACGATGCTGATCATCCACTAAATATGATGGAGGTAATCTGCTGAAGCTTCTTTGCATAAACACCATATTGTTTACCTCTAGCCATGATAATCGTTTTTCTTCTTTTGTGTTTATACTTGCAATAGCATTCCTTTGGGTATATTTCAAAACCTGGAGCATAATTTTTATATTATACATAGCTGATGGCCATTGAAGTCTATTTTTTGATGTTTCGAGATGGATGCCCATCATTTTTATGTGGCCTAAATATTAGGATACGAATGATTTGAACTAAGTGATAGAAACTTTTAATGCTAATCCCGATGAACTACATCCACATTATTTTAAGTGCAATCACATTCATTACCTTTATTACTAATTTACCCAGCCGGTATAGTGAAGCTGACTTTTGTATCGCAGGGGTCTGGGTTTGAGTCCTGGAGACAACATAGGTGTTTGTAAATGTATAATGCCTTCCCGGTTTGAGGGCACTCAATATACTCATCTCGAAAAAACCTTTCAAGAGTTGGCGGAAGATGAAGAGATGGGAAACCCCTGACCCACAACCGGCTGTTCTCTCTTTAACATGGGGTGTAATGGAGCCAAAACGTATTTTTAACTGCAAAGTGCTTAAAGCTGTGGACATCGACCAACGAAAACCAGCATTTTACCATGATGAATTTAGTGGGCCCCTGTCTAGCATCATTGATTTGGTGTAGGCATCGGATTCAATAACAACACATTTATTACTTTCAGTATACGTGATCTTAAACTATCGGTTTTAAACCTTTTCGTTGCGTATTTCATGCTTACATTTAAACATTATAATATATCTTCAAATTATCGCATGTTAAATGTTGGTTTCTGGATTATTTTCTTTCTAATATTTTGTCCTTTTTTCAGTTTTTTGGTGAAAATATTTTAAATCCAAAAAGATTATTAAATGGATAGAGAAATTTTTCACAACATAAAAAGTTATTTATATTAAATCACATAGACAGATGCTTTAAATTTAGTTCAGTAAAACAAGATTTTTAGATTTCTTAGTTTTTCTGCTGAATCTTTCCTTTATTGGGATCTACTCCTGTACAATTTTTTCCTCCACAAATTTGTTCATATAGTTTGCACATTTTTGCTTTATATAAAAATGTTTCCTTTTCAACACATGTATTTTGTAGAAAACAGTATGTTTTTGAAAAAATATATTTGAAACTTAAGATTATTATTTGATAGACTAAAAACCATTTGCATGAATAAGAAGTAGTATAATTCATTTTTAATTAATTCAATTTTAAGGGAATATATTTGTTCTTACCTGTCAAAAATAAATATAATGTAGTAATAGATACTTTGTAACCTGAAAGAAAAACATTATCTAAATTGCAATTGATAATTAAAATATTTCCTGTTTATACTTCATTTGCTTGAAGAATATTAGTTCACACTCTTCTAGCCATAGAAAGAGTGTTTTTTCGTAGGGAAAACGTTTTTTGGAAGCGTATTCAATTGTAATCATTTTTTTCAACTTCAATATCATAACTCTCTGAAATTGTTTATTTATTACTAAAGGTAAGTATACCACACAAAATTCGAAAATTAAAATCACAGATGGTAAAAGAATAAAAAGGATGAGAGAGAATAAAGAAAAGATGTCTTCTCAGCATCAAAAAAAATTATTATTAGATAAAAAAAAACATTTATTTCTCTATATATTCCTTAATATCTAAATAAAATTATGGATTCATGTAAAAAATCTTTGTATGATGAGTTGGGTGAAATTTGACCAAAATGCTGTTTATTGGCATTTATTTCCATGCATGTAAGAAATCGGTTAATCTTAAATAAAATATTATTTAACACAGTGTTAAAAATCAAATTCATCATCATTGAATATTTAAATCATATGGGAAAATGATTCATAAAATTACTTTTAAATTTGTTTCTCTCGGAAGCAATTAATAACGACTGTAACCAGCAATGTTAAACTCTAGTCATGTGTTAATTGTACTAACTCTCCGCATGAAAAAAATGGTAGCTTCTACCGTTGCACAGATATGGGCTTCAGATTCCTAGAGAAGAGTAGCATGAAAGTTATCTCATGAAACTATTTGTTTCGGGTGTGGACTTCGTCTCTTAACCAATAATCCAAACTGCATCAATAACTAACATGAAATGTTAAATCCACCCAATTAATTTCAACGTTAATTCAAAGCAGGAATTTTTGCATATTTATTTCTTCCGACTACTATCCTCAAAGTACTACTACATGAGAATAAACAAAAGTTAAAATATTTCAATTTATAATTAATAGTACCCAATTTTACTTTTATTAAGATAGAAAAAATGTAATCGTATTATAATCTATTAAGTTTTACTTCATCACAAAAGCTTTAAGGGCAAATATAGGCATTTTGTTAAAAGTATGATGAAATTAGATGTGTGTGTGTGTGTTCGTAATATCTTAACCATTTTTTTAACTAAAACTAAGGATATCAATCCTAAAGTGTGTAAAATTCGATAAATATTTTCCAAGATCTAATTTTTATTTTATTGAAAATCGATTTGAACTGCCATAAAAAAAAATGTAGAAGATTAACGTCGCAAAACGAGGGCTTTTGGCGACGGAAAAAACCATGGTTTCAAAACTTAAAAAACTTTCACAACTTTTATTACAACTGGACACAATTTGTATTAATTTTAATGATTCAGAGGAAACTGAAATAGGATGCTGAAGGATTAATTGATTATCTTAATTAACAAAGTTAATTAAATATAAAAAGTAGTTTTTCCATTATCGATAACTGATTCATGATTATTAATCAACTGATTTTTACTCATGAAAAAAACCTCAATTTAAAAAGTCATAAAACTGCGTCTAAAAATTTTTTGAGTTGTAATTCTTTTTTTAGTTAATGTTTTAAGCATTTGACGATAATTTCCTACTCAACACTTTTTAAAACTTTATACTCAAAGAAAAAGATAAATTTTTCCTCTAACAAACACATGAAGAAAATGGGAAAGTTACTTTTTTATTTAAGAAATAAATTATTAAATCCAAAAACGAAACAAAGTGATTTAAAGCATGATAAAGCTTATACATATTTAAATTTTCAACGTCATGAGCTTCTTAAATTCATAATAAAAAATGCAGTTCTCTCTCTTGTAGTTCAATATTTCTTAAAGTTTGAAATAATGATGAAAACAATTCAAGAAGTCTTACGAATCCCGTTTATAAAACATAATTACAAATCTGTATATCATGTGTAATTATAAAGCAGGGGAAATACTATAAAATATTTTGTACAAAATAATTTAATATACAACCTCCACCCCCTTCCAAGCTATGTTTACCCCTGAATAGATCTGGAACTAATTATCGCATTGCAATAAAATTTTGATTTTTGACTAATTTATTTATTTACGTTCAACTGAATTAGCACTGAAAATAATTTGTTACAGCTCGCCTACAGAGATTACAAAAACTATTAATGGGGCTTTTCAGGGACGTCTTAAGACTCCTTGAGGCCCTGGGTCCCCCGACTGCCCTGGGCACCTACTCACAAATGTAGGTTCCACCTATGACCCTTAAAAGTAAATAGTACATATAACATACATTGCCAAATACTTGTACAAACATTATCCTGAAGCAAATAAAGGTGCATGAGTTACAATCTCACATACAAGCTCGATCGATTGCCACCTTTTGAAAGAATGAGTAATGATGGTGCATGGTGGTATGCCTAGGCCTGTACCTGGACTATGATCATCACATGTAGCCAGTTTACATATCGTCCGAAATTCCCAGTTTTTCGGAGAATACAACCAAAAATAACATTTGATATTTGAAATTATTCGAATTCTGATCTTTTTAAGACAGAGACGAGAACGAGACCAGGCTCTGGGCCCGAACTCAGTTCACCTCAATGTCTGGTACTTCTTGACAACTGTGCAATCTTTAGCCTCTTGCCACTTCATGCGTTCTCTCCAGATACCATACATTTTTCAGCTAATAAATACTTCCTAATAAGCTTTTTTAGCAAAATTAAAAGTACTTCTAGCAAATAGTCAATATTTTTCTTCTGTTACTCAATTTATTCACTCTTTATTATTATTATTATTTTCGCTTTTGAAGAAATTGAAAAATGCCTACAGCTGGATTTACATAGAAGAACTGAAGAAACGCGTAGGTTGTGAAACAGCTGCCTGCTCATTAAGAGTCTGTAATTACTGTAATGCAATAACAATGTTTGCCCACGCATGATCGTGAAGTAGCTTTTGAATTGAAGTATCTGTCCTTGCTATTTTTTCTATATTTTTATACTGATTTATGTGCTCATATTCCTTTAAACATTTCAGGAAAGATGTTTATTTCTTAAAATGTTTTACAAGTTGTCTTACAATTCAACATACATATATTAATTGGAGATAAAACAAAATAATAAAATAAATTTAAATTAATCTTTGATTTTCCACTTTTGAAGAACAATTTAAGTATAAGAGTCTCTTCAACATTTTCAATAAGTATTTTTAATATAGTTTCTTATATTGATCAAATTGTACTTTTTATCCAATGTTTTAATATGTGTGGGTGGTCTATCTCTCTCTCCCATAATGGATTGTTTTAAAACTCAAATGCAATAATTTTAATAACTTAATTTTGTGTAATTTTCACTGAAGATACTGCATTAACATATTCTTTAAGTAAAATTTGGCATCAAATCAAAAAAAAAAATTACATACATTTAATTACAATTTATAAAAAAATCTAAAGAAGTATTTTGAGCCAAAAATCCTTTCCAATTTCGCTTGAAAGTTTTTTTTGTAACATAAACTCACATGAATTATTAATATGTAAAGGTCTTAAATTGCAATAGCTTAAATAGTTATTATAAAATTCAAATTAATAATAATAGTTAATTATAATAATATTAGTTAGTTAATGGTCTAGTTCAGTGATTCTCAACCTTTTTTTTGTTGCGGCACATATTTAACGATTTCAAAATTTGGCGGCACACAAAGAAAAAGATAAAAATTATTTACTTACTACAACACACTGCATAAATAGTTTATGACAAAAATTTTAAATATACGAAATAAACTAATATATACTACAATAATAACTAAACGTTTATTAAGGGATTAATTACAAGCTAATAATAAAAATATTTTTAATGCGAAATTTGAGCTTGATGTTTTTTGATAATTTCATTTATATTTGGTCGTAAACATGACAATGCTACTCTCATATCGTCTTCTACATTTAACAATCTTGATCTTTTTTAGTTTTAATGTTGGCTAATGCTGAAAATCCGAATTCACACAAATAAGATGTGGAAAATTGTAATAATATGTTTAAAGCTTTTTGGCTATCATTGGATAATCGCATCTGATGTTAATCCAAAATGAATTAATTGATTCTTCTGAATGTTTTAAAATTAAATCTCAATTATTGGAAAGCAAAAAATGAGTTTTTCCTCTTCATTCAAAGTTAAGTCAAATACAGAAGTATACGTTATGAGAAATGGATTACGAACCCAATCAAATTTCTTAATATCTAATTTTGGGAAATAATGAATAATTCTCTCCTCTAATGTTGTCAAATGATCAACAACAATTAATTTAATAGTTTTCTAACTGTCTTTAGGGACTGACTCAAACTTTTCTAAATTGCCTTCCTGAGCTTTATTTTTCATAAAGTTATTTGTTTTTTGAATCCCACCAGCTTATCGGTTGAGTTTAAGATATTTTCATTAGGCCCTTGCATACTTAAATTGATGTTGTTAAAAATAACAAAAATGTCTGATAAGTAAGCTAGTTTAGTACACCATATTTTATCTTCCAACAAATGAACAAATTCATAATTTTTATTTTGTTCAAAAAATATTTTCATTTCGTCTTTTAATTTCAGCACACGAGATATAACTTTTTCTTTGGACAACCATCTTACTTCTGTATGGAGTAACAAGGATTCGTACTTGGCTTCCATAGCTTGGCATAATTTACTAAATAATCTACTTTTTAATGGTCTTGATTTGATATAATTAACCATTTTAACACATTGTTCCAGAATTATTTTCAAATCTGATGGCAAAAATTTTGTAACAAGTGCTTCTCGATGCAAAAAACAATGGTAACTAATATATCCTCATTCAGTTCTTTAACATGTGCTACAAATCCTTTTAGATGTCCAGTCACAGCTGGAGCACCATCTGTGCAAATGCCAATACATGACTTCCAAGAAACTTTAATTTCTTCTAAATATGAACTAATTACTTGAAAAATATGTTTACCAGTTTTAAAATCAGGTAACTCCCGACAACATAAAAATTGATTAATTATATCATTTTCGTGAATAAATCTAACGAATGCAATTAATTGAGCATTTCCTGTAATATCTGTTGTTTCTTCGACTTGTAGAGCAAAATTCGAATTTGAAAGAGTTTTTGCAGTATTTTGCTCAATATTTTCTGACATATCTTTAATTCTGCGATGGATTGTATCATTTGAAAGTGGTATTTTGCAAATATCAATATCAGCTGATCCACCAATCATTGTTTTTACAATTTTGCGACAAGAAGGTAATATAATTTCATCAGCCAAATTGTGAGGTTTTAAGTTAACAGAGCAATCAATTCAGCTATTTCGTAAGAAGCTACTTGAGCCTTTTCAGACACACATACTTGTTTTTCAAAAACTTTTACTTACTTAATTTTTGATGATAAAGACCTTTCAAAGTAGCTTTTATCTTTTGTTGAAAGCGAAGGATGATTAGTCACCAAGTGACGTTGGAATTTGCTAGGAACCATAGCACTATTTGATAATTTAAAACCACATATCACACACTCGGGAACAACTATGTCATTTTCCATTGTAGAGGTAAATCCAAATTTCAAAAAATCATCATTATATTTCCGATGGACAACGTATTTTTTGAGCAAGAAGTATTTTTACTTGTGCCGGGGGTTGGCTCATTAACTTGGTCCCTAACGTTATCATTATCACTATTATCATCATTAAACTTTCTTCTTTTTAACCATTTATCCATTTTTAGAAGGATCTGCAAATAAATTAATTCAAAATATTACTACATGCAAATAAATTAATATTAAACCGAATCACGTACATTTGCCAATTTTAACGAAAGAAAAGGTGCAGTAACTACTATGCAACACCTTATGAATCCCAACTATCACTAAAACAGCACGTTTTGTACGCAGAAGTGGCAAGTGTGCGCCGACTTGAGACATATTCCTATTGCTATGCACGCCGCTTCATCATAATTTGGCACTAAGAAAAACGCGTTGCAAAGCAAATAATAAAATAATTTATTTTTTGTGGATTTAAATATATATTCATGTTATATAAAAATATTTTTCTTTTTAAATGATATAATTTAATAATATTAACATTATTATATATTTGCAAAATTTGGCGGCACACTTTTGAAATTTGGTGGCACACAAAAGTGCCGCGGCACAGTGGTTGAGAATCACTGGTCTAGTTAATTAAAATAGGTATAGTTTATAATTATAGGTCTTCGCGTATTAAGCAAATATTCATCATTAAAAGAAAAACAGATTCCTAATGTAAAATGTGATATGCTTTGAATTAATTTTAAAAGATTAATAATTAAATATAATTGTTTTCACAATTTTGCACAATTTACAATAAAGAAACCTAAGCCTCACATTGTAATATTTCTTTTTAATCCTTTTTTCTCATCTTGAGTTTAAAGTTTGAATTTGTAAGAAAATTCAAGAAAACAATTCACTTTTAAGTAAGTACCCTTATATCTATAAAAAGAAGAGGAAAAAAACATATCATTTTTAAATTTACATACTGTTCAAAAACTAAAATAAAATTTCCTATGAGTTTAAATATTTTATTAACACATTGGAGAATTTCGAGACAGGATAGTAAATCTAAGTAAATTTGCTTTACATACACTACTCTCAGAAGAAAAAAAAGTGCCTCATCTACACGTTTATGTAACATAAACAAACTATTTTTTTTTAAATTTTCTAGCTTTAACACTATCCTCAGAGACACGTATTTTCAGGTGGGTGGGGGAATGCTACATTAAATAGCACTTGATTGCTTAAATTAAAATGAATCAATGTAAATGTTTAGTTTTCCAGATACTATTTATATATATATATGTACACACTCACATTGTCATTAAAATTTGAGCACCAAGAAAGAGTTGTTAGAATGAAACACAACATTGATGTAAATAAGTGATTTTAAAATCAATGCAAAATGAATATTTATTGTAGAACAATTTAAAAATGAATTTAGTACCCTGTTGATACCTCTCTAGCATTAATGCATGATGTGATGTTTCATGATTAGTTCCATGATTAGTCGGGCACAAGTTCAGGATGATTTCCTGCGATATCTCGTTTCACAGCTGCTCTAAACCCACCTCTAATTTTACCACACTCATAAGTTGACCAACTCGCCATCCTAAATGATCCCAGATATGCTCGAATGGTGATAAATATGGGAATCTGGAAGGTCAGAGAAGGGTGGGAATGTAGTGGAGGCAATCCTGTGAAATTCTTGTGTAGGGGTAAGCATTGTGTGGGCTATTGAAAAATGGCTTCCAGAAATCCTACTATGAGTTGCAATGCATGTGGCTAAAGAATGTCGCGAACGTACCTCTGGTTGTCTAGGTGTCGTGAATTCATATTAAAGGGGACCATGTGTCGTATGCTACGGCCCTCCAACCATCACACCAGTTGTAGGAGTCGTTTGCCACTGTACAAGGAGGGCAGGATTGAGATGTTCACCATGGTTCATCCACACACGTACACAATTGTCATCATTGTCCAAATTAAATCTGGTTTAATCTTCTAAAATGATTTAATTCCATTCCATTGCAATCCAGTCTCTTCGAGCACGACACTACTACAAACAGAAGCAACTGTGAGTAGGTGTCTAGGTCAATACACGTATGGATGCCGCGATAGCAACTGTCTTCTAACCAGGAGCATTGCTGTGCTACGGACTGTCTCAGCGGCCACTAGTGAGAGTGCTGCCTGTGTATGGACGGTGGACAATGAAAACACTGCCGCTACGTGTACGTGTCGTATGACGGTCTTCTAAACTTTTGGTCTGTCAAGGGTTTCCTAAGTCTGTATGCCGTATAACAGACGTATCTCTTGTCCACTCTGGTAACAACATCTTCTCAAAGTTAAGTCAGAACGGCCTAGAAGGCGAGCTAGTTTCCATCATCCCAACGATTTTTTTTTCACTCTCAGATTCTGATAGCTGTTTATATTGTCTGCAATGGCAGCTTAATGGTATCTCTTACTAAAAATAATCATTGTGCAACAGATTAAATACACACAAACAAACTCTACTTATCTGTTTCATAATCCAAGGAGATCGAAGTTCAATGCCGTCTAGTGGCATTACGCAATGTGCGATCACTATACATTCTAATCATTTACATACTGCTTAACATGTATAATCATGCTAAATTTTTAAATAATCCCACTCTTATTCTTAATGTGAAAATTTTTGTGTCAATGTTTACATATATATATCATGAACAAAATTATCAAGTACAAAAATTTCTACACTTTTTCTCAAAGAAAATTTTAAGTTAAATGATATATGTTTATAAAAATTTGCTGATTTCAGAATTATTCATACGAAATCATTAAAATTTATCAGTTTATTAAAGTAGACAAATATGTTTTTTTTTTATAATTCAGGAATCAAAAGTAATATTAGTAGGAAAAACGTTTTCAAAACTAAAAGCAATATTTAAAGGGAAGACAATGCAGAAAAATTGCATAAATTAAAATTTTGATGAATTTTTCATGATCGTTACACTCTGAACATGCAGGTCAGTTCTGGAACCAAGAATAATTCCTTCCCAAACGAGCCATCCAGCACCACCGTAACGGTGTCATTCAATGGTGTTCTATTGGTGGTAACGGGTACCTCGCGCTCTCCATATTAAAGTCCGGCGAGAATCAGACTGCAAACTAAATCTGGACTCGTCGGAAAACATCCCACAAGAACACTGTTGTGGTGTCCATAATGCATGCTCTTTACTGTAGGTTAATCGTAGGCGACAGTGAGTTGCGGCAAGTGGAACATATCTGACAGGCCTACGAGCATATATACCAATGTGCCCTAAGCGTCTGTACACGGTCTACCTTGAAACTGTCGTACCGGTAGCTATATAGAGCTGACGAGACAAGTCTGATGCTGTACTCCGTCTGTTTCTTTTGGCAGTAACTGCCAAATATACCGGCCCTCTTTCGGCGTTGTAACTCGAGGGCGACCTGTTCTGTAACATCTACTCAGATTACCATCATCTTGGAATCGTTGCCAAAACCAGGAGATGACACTCTGGGTGGTTCCAAGTTCTTCGGATACTTGCAGCTAGGAACATCCACATTCCAATCGTCCAATAATTTTACCACGTAAAAAATCATACAAATGCTTCATTTGTAACATAACTATACGGTTGTTGCACTGAAAGGCTTTTAAAGCGCTTGTGAACAATTTTACTAGATTTATGGTTGATTTTGACAGGGGGTATCTAGGCTGCGCCAGCAGCCTTCGAACGTCTATCTGGTACTCTGATGTTCGTGATGTTGGGAACTTGGGCTTGAAGAGGAGGGCGTGACTTCAGAAGAGAAGGTCCAATGAGAGTGCATGCGACATCGGCTATGGAGGTGATCATTGATTGGAGGATGGCAGTGAGCTTTTAAGAGTGAAATCCTGTACTTTGTGATAGAAAATGACTTTAAAAAATTTTGAAAAAGAAAAATTTTATAAATATTATTGTGAGAATTTTAAAATAGTTAGGGAAGAAACTTAAGGTTACAATAAATAAGAGTAGGGAAGTTTAAATTTTGTTCATTTTAGCTTCTGCCAGTAGGCAGGTTTTTTTCTTCGTCGGAGTTTTCAGTTTTAAAATTTGAGAGAAGGTCGAGAATTTTGGGATTTTTCTTTCCAAGGCTAGAGATTACGTTAAAAAGTTCCAAAACTTGAGTTAAATCGAAACTATTGTTATCTTGACTAAGTAATCCACGGGGGGAGTCTTCCGTTTTATTTTCAGTTTTATTTTCAGTTTCGGGAGGGGCCTGACTGGGGATTTCTACGCTAACGACGTTAGCAAAGGAAATTCCCTCTTTTGTCCATTTAATTGAAAAATTTTTCTTCTAATCGGGTCAGAAAAAGCAATACCTTTCTTAGGTTGGGGGAATTTGGGAAATTTTGTATAACATGCCGAGTGACCGAAGTCCTGGCAGTTTATACAAAATGGGTTTAATTGTCGCTCCTTAATGTGACAATTCTTGATGGCGTGCTCTTTTCCGCACTTTAAACATCTCAGCTTCATGTAACAGTTCGCGGCTGTGTGGTAGAAGTTATTACAGTTGAAGCATTGGGGGTTATTCCTCTAACGAGGTAACCTTCAACTTTCACCTGTAAATAACCTAACTTATCAATGTCAAATACCTTGCTATTATTATCATTTCTTGGGAGAATTACAAGAAAATATGGGAGGGATTTTTTGGTTCGTTTAGAAATGAGTTGCGTTCAGCTATCAATTTGGTATCCTATTTCAGCTGAGTCGTTTATGATATCTGATATTTTTGAAGAACTAGGAAGGCCTTTAATAACGGCTTTAATAGGTTTAACATTTTGATGTTTAATAAGGTAGAATTCGAATTCATTATCCGACTCCAAAAGGTGGATAAGGGTTCTATATTCTTCGTGATCATTTGAGAACATTTTTACTACATCGTTAGCAATTCTGTTTTGTATATTAGGGAATTTTTCAGAGATGCATTTAATTTGCTCTCTGAAATTGTCTTTAATTTCAAGTATTATAGGGTGAGGGAGAGTCTACTTAGGTGTAACTACTTCAGTAGTTACTTCTTTTTCGTTCGAAAGTGGATGCTCAACATCCTGCTCTAAATCGGAAAAATTATTGTTAGTTTCTATGGGGTCCTGGGTTGAGGTGGGGGAAATTGGTCTGGCGGTCTTTTGGGGAAAGATAAACTCTTCCGTAGATTCTTTACCTTTATTTTTACGTTTTTTGCTTAATTTTTTTCTTATTAGATTTGATATTAGTTTTAATTTTATTTTCAGGAAGGGAGAGTTCTAAATTAATTTCCTCTTCTACCGTGGTAGAGGGAATCTTATGGTCCTGGCAGTCTAATCTAGTACAAGGGGGAGGGTTTTAAGCTCACTTACCATTTCCTCCTTTCTCCTGATCAAGGTCTGTGTGCTTGATATATACAATTCCTTGTAAGAATTCCTGGAGCTGGGTGAACGTCCGTCCATCTCGTGTAGCGACTTGTGAAGAGCTGAGATACCTGTTACGGTATCTCTGAGTTTCTCGCAGGCGTCAACTTGTGCTAATCTTGTCGGCGAAAATTCTATTCGTTCGCTAGTATCGCTCATGATGACCCGAAGGGTCGTGGAGCTAAAATAAATCGAATAACAATTTTACTTCTGCGGAATCTGCGGGAATTTATTCGGGCACCGGGGTTCAAAGAACCCTTAATCCCGTATCTGGCAAAGGTCTCTTTAATGATATGGCTGATCGGTGAGTTTTCATGTTTGGTAGTAGATCATTGCAATTGGACGAGCGGCGGCAGGCCAGTAGGCGGAGCTTCGAGGCATGGATCTTGACATCTCGGAAAATTTTCAGAGAGGAATCTGAGCGGAAGAGCGAGTCTTCCTATTGGCTGTTGAAAAGTGAGGATAATGGCTCAGGAAAAATGGCTGTCCATGTGGGGGTGAGTGGTGTAGTGACGGATGTCCAATAGAGGCGAAAATTTATGAGGTAGAAAAGGAAACAGCCGGGTGGTTTGCGAAGTGGTCATCCTCCTCGCATTGACCGCTCCCGGTGTTGCTGCAGTATTAATTTAAGTACGGCGAGCGCTCAGTGCGCTCGACCGTGAGAGGAGATTTAAAAATAATGCCAGACAAACATGATTATAAATTAAAAGAGTGATATAAATAGTGCTAGGGAGGATCATACGAGTCCAGGAGTATACTCCTGGGTCGTTTCCTCTTGATTCTTGCAATATAGTTTTCTAAATTTTGCATATTTACATTTTCAGAACTATTCAGAGAATTAAAGAAGTTTTTAGCTAATTTTTGGATGTGCGATTTAAATGAAGGAATTTTAATTGCATTGTGAATTTCATCGTTTCTCATGTACCTACAGGCACTGACGATCATTCTGATTAAAGTATTTTGAGCAACATCCAAGATATTAATGTTTGTCTTAGCAGCATAACCTCATACAGGACATCCGTAAGAGAGGACTGGACGTAGAACGGCTGTGTAGTGAAGCACTTTACAATTTAAATCAAAGTGTGAATTCCGGTTTAATAGGGAGTATATTTTAAACATTACTTTCCGGAATTTATCGCGAGCATAAGTGATGTGTTTTTTCCAGGTGAGTTTATTATCAAAAATGAGTCCAAGATATTTGGTTTCCTGAGACCATGGAATAATTTGATTGTACATTGTGGGTGGTGGTGGTAGTGTTCTTTTGTATGTGAAAGCAACCGCAGTTGACTTTTCAACATTAATTTTGATCTTCCATTTACCGAAAAAAATTTCTAGCAAAGCTAGGTGTTTGTTGAGGGCGAGAGTGACAGTTTTGGAATTTTGAAAGCATGCAGAGATTGTGGTATCGTCCGCGTACATATTAATATTTGTGAGTGAGTACGATGGGATGTCGTTTAAGTATAAATTAAAAAGAATTGCTCCAAGTAAACTACCTTGGACAACTCCAGCATATGTGTGCTTGGAATCTGAATATGGGTCGTTAACCCGTACTGTAAAAGTTCTGTTATTGATATATGAGTGTATAAGTTGAGTGAGTGAAGGTGGGAAGTTATAAGAGATAAGCGTGAACGTGAGGCCGTTTATCCAGACCCTATCAAAGGCTTTCTGGATATCGAGAAAAACGGCCACTGTGGTTTTATGTTTCTCGAATCCTGCTGAGATAGTTTCGGTGAGTTTAAGGAGAGGGTGAATTGTGGAAAGGTTTTTAGTGAATCCGTATGGATTAGGGTTTATAATATTATTAGTAGACGTCAAATTTTTGAGTCTGGAAAGAAAATGTACTCGGTAATTTTACTTAAAGTTGATAATAATGAAATGGGACGGTATGAGTCTGCAAATTTAGCATTTTCACCAGGTTTTAGAATCGAAAAAATTACAGTTTCCTTCCAGACAGAAGGGAAATAATTATATTTTAAAATTTTGTTCATGAGAATAGTTAATATATATAAATATGGCTTTGATAGGAAAGTTTTTAATCAAAGTTTTTTACCGGGTGCTTTTTTAGAGCTAGATTTTTTAATATAAGTAATAATTTCGTCTGGTAGGACGGGGTTGAGGTAGGTAGTAGGGTTAGTGGAGATGAAAGTATTTACAGTATGTTAATATGATTGTCCGTGTCCATGTCTCTGTTTTGGTAAGTGTTTTCTGTAAAATTTTCTTTAAGAGTGTCAGCGAGTAGATTTGCTTTTTGTGCGTCTGTGATGGCAGTTCCTTTGTCGCATTCGAGTGGAGGGATAGCTTGTCGTTTGTTTTTAAAAAGTTTTTATGTGTGCCAGAGGCTGTTATCTTGTGTGTTGAGTGCAGATAAGCGTTGATTCCATGAGTCGATGGAGTATTGTTTAAGTGTATTTTTAACAAGTTGTTGTGCGTGATTGAGTTTTGTCCTGTGTGCAGGACTTAAAGTTCTGTGGTATTGTTTGCGAAGTCTGTTTCTGTGTTGAATGAGCTGGTGAATGTAAGGCGGAGTATAGCTGCGGTGCTGATTTCCTATTGGACGGGAGGCGTGGTTGTGCGTGGCGAGATTTGTACTTGTGAAATTTTTGATTTTATTGTCAATGTCTGTGGAATTTTGAATATTATTTGGATGATTATCAAAAAGCGGTAGGTTTTTATTTAAATTGTTTGTGTATTCTGACCAATACGTAAAAATATCTCTGGGATTTTTAGAGTAGATTGGTGTCTTGAGTTTAAAGTTAAGGTAAACTAGATTGTGATCAGAAGAAAGGTCGGGTGTTGTGAAAATGCCGAATGGATAATAAAAATTTCGAATGATAGCAATGTCAATGGTGTTTGCGGTGCCGTGTCCAAATCCCGTAGGAGAATTCGGGTAGGCAATATTTAAGTTTAATAAATTTGTAAAATCTAGAAATTTATTACCTCTAGTGGAGTTGTGTGTACAGTTCCATGCGCTGTGCGTTGCGTTTAGATCTCCGAATATGATGCAGTCACTACTTGTTTGTATAAGATTTTCTAGGTCTATTGTAAATATATTCGTATCGGAGTTGGGTGGAATGTAGCAGGGAACTATAGATATTGGATTGTGGTTTGGTAAATTAATGATGACAATTGTAGCTTCAATGGCTTGCAGTGGGGGTGTGAGAAGATGATAGTGTTTAATGTTGTTTTTAATTAAAATGAGGGTACCTCCCGCCGCGCAGTCTTCCGTAATTCTGTCATTACGGTAACAATGATAGTTTGCAATATTAAAAGAGTGGGGAGGTCTCAGGTGTGTTTCTTGTATAAGGATAATATCAGGAGAGTGCTTCTCTATGAAGATTCGGAGTTCAATTCTTCTTTTCAACAGTCCGTTTGCGTTCCAAGAACACAAACTGAGGCCAATGGGTGACGATCTAGACATAATTGGTGTTACAGGCTGCCTTGATTAGGCCATACATCTGATTTGGGTTGCCTTGAGCGGCTGATATTTAAATTTTGACCGATCCCAGTGGCCCCGTTAAAGGCTTGGGATACTTGCGTAAGTGCATAAATTGCGCGTTGTAATGTTTGCTGAATGCTAGCGTTGTTTTGATTCAGCGGATAATTTTGAATAGGGACAGGGGTGATAGGAGGTAAATTTATGGCCCCAGTTTGCCGTGAATTCCCAGCATGTTGGTTGTAGTGTGGTGCCATCTGCCGTTGATTTTTCTAGTTATTTGTGTTTTGTTTCGTGCTAGTTACTTGCGCGTATGTAGTGTTGGGTCGTACTATACTGTTGAAGATGTTTGTGAAGGTGTTTTTGTTTTTATGTGTAGTAGCGCCCTTAGTGGGCTTTGGGTAGCAGGGACAGCCTTGACAGTTTGCCATATGGCCGTAAATTTGACAGTTGATGCAATATAATTGCTCAAGTTTTTGTTTGATGGGACAGTCTCTGGTAATATGTGCTTTGCCACATTTTAAGCAACGTGGAGTTATGTAACAGTTTTCAGAGGTATGATTGAAGTTATTACAGGTAAAACATTGAGTAATACCTCTACCTCAGTGTTTCTCAAACTGTGGGGCGTACCCCCTGGGGGGCGCGATAAACATACAAGGGGGCGCGAGCATATCGAAAATAACAGATTAAAAAAATATTTACTGGAATGAAATAAAACAAAATACTTTCTGACATAATAAAAAAACACACATTTACACTGATATAATTTATATATCTGCAATACTACGTCAGAAAAAATAAACGCTTCTACTTCAAAACCTCATTTTAGCTATCTTTGATACTGTAACCAAATAAAAAAAACCTTTTATTTGGTTTGCTGTAATCCTATGATGAGAGATTTTTTTATTACGGTTTCTTTTCAAACCAAAATGAGAAAAAACAAAACCCAGACCCATAATCAAAAAAAATTTTAGGAAGATAAAAAATTCATCACTGTTATATTATTGTAATCAGCTGTAGGCAGCAGAATGTAATTGCTGCGGTTTTGACCTTCGAACTTACTTGTACGGTTAGTTACGTCCCTGCTCCTATGTATTTGTTTTTTCATTTAGAGAAGTTGTAAATAAACTATTTCTGCTGCTTTGTTTTCCATGTAAAATATTTTTATGATTTTTGGAAAAGCACAGAGAGCACTTTGAGCCAGATTTATACTTGACCAAGATTTATTTCTATGAGTTATTCCCAAATATATAAAGTATAGTGAAAAACGTTTTACATAATTGTTTTTGAACATCCGTATTGTAATAAATACACTTTTAATCCGGAGCTGTCACGCCGAGCACAGAGTGCACGAAATCGTTAATTCTGGCAAAACTGTTTAATTGTTACCAATGGCTCTGACACTAACCTTCTGTTGACATATAATAATGGCGGGCCATTAGTTTAACACCTTACATGACATCTAGATGGCGTTGGCTATTGCGAAATTTTTGGCACAAATATTTGTCTCAAGACTCCCAAGATGGGCAATAAATTTCTCTCTCGGGTAACCTTTTCAATGAAATTCTCCCCTTCAGCGAAAGGGAACACGCGGGGGGCGAAGAGAGGGGTGACAGTCGTAAAACTGGTAAAATAAATGTTAGCTCTTTTTTTTTTCTTTTTCGGGGGAGGGGGTTAAAGCAGCAGAGTGAATCTTGACCATGAAAGACTTTTCATTTCTGGACATTGGTCAATCGTCAAACTTTTTCAACTCTTGGAATCCCTAGAACTGTAACATGTTTTCGAGGAATCCCCTTCCTCGCTGAAGGGAATATATCTTAAAATAATATTTAAAGTATATAGATAAACATATTTTTGATATTATATGTAAAGACAATTTAAAAAAAATATTATATTTTTTTATTAAAAAATTTTATGATGTAATTTTAATGTTATTTACTCATTGATAATATAAATTTGTGACCCAAATGTCACCTGCGCATGCATTATACTTAGTAACTGAGATATGTGTTCACAATTTTTTACACAATCGACGTATAAGCTTTTGAAATTATCTGCAGTAGCATTTCATATTCCGTGTTCAATTCGTTTTTGTATTTTGTTTTTGTTGCCTATCGCGTTAAAAATATTTTTCACTTTCTAAATACATTTTTGTGAATGGCATGAAAATGTTCATAGCTGTGTGAGAAATTCTGCGTATATGGCATGAATTGGTAACCTAAGATATAGGTCTTCTAGCTTAAATTTAAATTTTAGCATCGAATCTGTTCATATGTCGATAAATTTTTTTATCTTCTTCATTATAGGTGTTTTTTTCCCCCACAAATGTAAAGGTTTCAAAATATTGTACTCTAACTAGTATAAAATTACTTCGTGGAACTGGGGATAGCAAATAATAGTATATTCACAATCTACTGCATAAAATAAAGTTTTAAAATTCATTTATTATATTACAATAAAAGTTAAAAAAGATCTTTAGATAATTGTGGCTAACCGAATTTCATGAGAACATAAATCCATTTTGCATACATATTTGTAATTTTTCTTTCCCATTTTTTTATTGGGACTCGTGGAACACAGTTTGTCGATCAATTCTCTAGATAAATGATGTACAGAACGAAACTGTTTAATTTTTCCTGAACAAATGATTTTTAAAGGAAGAATAGGTGGATTTAAAGCAATGAAAAATTAAATTTCACGTTTTAATGAACAAACAGTATGATACAATTTTACTTTTATACAATAGAACATGGGTTGGCAACCTATTTCACGAGAGGTACAATTCTCAGTGGTACCCTGAATTACTCAACAAATGTGTCAATTATTGAGAGCATGGAAGATGATAAATTTATAATGGTCCTTATTATACGAAGATCTCAGAATTATGGACAATTGCGAAATTTCGAAAAAATCGGAAAGATATCTCGAAACATAAATTTATAGCTATTTTGTGAATTATTGGATGTCATTGCTGGTGAGATTTGATTGTTTGAAAAGAGAAGATCGTGTGCACTCTGCTCTCCGCTTTTGGTTGATTTCGAAAAAGGCAAGAAAAAAAAATTTCTCTCTGTGTGTGTAGCGCACTTCCTTCAATAGAATCCTCCCCTTTCTCTGCAAGGGGAAGAGGGCCACAGTCTTTACGACTGTGAAACGAAATACTTGTTCTTTTGGGGGGCGGGGGAGTAAAATAGTGTTGAATCTTGACCATGAGAGAGATCTAAAATGGCTTTCTTACTTTTTCGACTCATGGATTCTGATAATTTGTTATGAATGCTTTATTCATTTCTAACTATGGAAAAATCCTATGTATTTTGCAATCTAAATTTTAGGAGCTGTTCTTGTTTTAATATAGATTTTACCGTCAAATGTCTTTTAAAATGTTAATAAGTTGTTCGCTCTCCTTGATTATAGGTGTTTTTATCCACAAATAAAAAAAAGTTCATTTTCCATTACAAAACGATTTAGTTGTGCAAAAGCAATGTATTAACGTGAATAAATTTGTTTTGTTGGTCCCGGTACAGTAAACAATGGAATGTTCACAATCTAGTAGGCACTACATGTAAAGAAAAACGATTTAATATTCTTTTATAATGGAATAATAAATGTTTCTAAAAAGTATTACAAAATAAAGTTCTTATGTACAAAAAAAAAAATGTTTCAGAAATTTCCAATTAGGTATACACTTACACCTGTATTACATTATTAAAGGTTTAAGGGAAACAATTTTGAATAGAATTTTCTTTAAAAAGTAGTTTATATATATATATATATATATATATATATATATATATATAAATGTTAAAAAGTTAAAGGTTATCAATTTTGATATTTTTCTAAGATAGTATGCACCTATTTCATTAAAAAACTGGTTAATTATGGTTTTGACCATTATTTTACATATAAAATATTTTTCAAATTCAAAAAATATTTTTATAAGAAATGGTACGTAAATGAAAATAAGCATTACAAAATTATTTCATGTTCAGCAAAAAAAAAAAAAGAAAGAAAGAAAGAAAGATATTTTGAACTTTATAGTGATTATACTGAGTAACAGATTGTTTTTAAACAATAATTTATGGTAAAATAGCTTTGTAATAATTAGATTGACTTAAGTTTTTTCTAGTGGATAGATTCAAGGAAAAAAAAAAAGGTATAAATTGCTCTTAACTGATTATGATATTTCCTGAGAAAATGAATGGAAAAAAAAAGAAATGTAAAACTTTTTTAACATTTGAAAATCGAGCAATTTGATCCACAATTACGATAAAAAAAAAAAAGCAAACATTATTAATTATAACAGTTATATTTTTCCTTCGTTTATAAAAATAAATCATTCATTTTAAAAGTCTTCCAAAATTATAAAAATTATGAATATTTGGGTTTAAAAAAATGAAAACACCGTTTAATTATTTAGAAAATTAAGTTTCAATTTTTTAAAAATTAGTGTTTTTAAAAAGTTTATTCAGCAGATATATCTTTTTCTGAATGCTTTACTTTCTAATTCAAAAATGAAATAGTAATAAAAATCAATATTTTAATTATAGTAATAAAATAAAAACTCCAATGAGCAATAAATATATGTTCATATCGTAATGCCCAACATATTTCTTTTTCCATAAAGAATTCATAATAAAATTTTACTACTTAAAAATTTTTATCATACATTTAACTAAAATGGATAAAATTTGAATTAACATTAATTCTAAATTTTATATGTGTAAAATGTAATGCGCAAAAAAAATCCCAACTTCTATTATGTTAAAAATTTAGTCAAGAACTTGATCAAGTTATTGAAAATGTTCAATGACAGAAAATGCCAGACAGTATTTTTAATAGAAAAGAAGGCAAAAATTTAAAGATAGAGAGACTTTAAAATCGCGATATTGCCATATTTATTCGAATCTAAGCCGCACTTTTTTCCCGATGCTTAGGCTACAAAAATTCTGGTGCAGCTTAGATTCGAAGACTGAAAAAGTTTTTAATGCTGGTAAAGTAAATTAATTATTCACTTTTTTATTAATTCACCTCTATTATTTTTTTATTTCGTTAGTTAATGATTGAATATAAACGTCATATTGATCAGCTACACGAGGGCTTTTGGTGACGGACCTCGTAACTTTGAACCATAGTCAAGTGACGAGGACGACACCTGAGCGCACCTCCCATCTCCTAACAACCACACCAATGAGAGGACGTTTGAGCTCTCAGATTTAACGTTCATCGCTCCCCTACACGACAGAATTTCAGCGGTACTAGGGTCGAACTCATGATACGCCAGCCACGAGTACGTTGGTATCGCAGCCACTTTTCATTCCGTAAATATATCATATATCGATAATATATTTTACACTATTTTTCACAAAAATGTGCTGAGAATTTGGGGTGCGGCTTAGAATCTGAACATAATTAATTGAAAAAATAAGTTTCTGTTAATTAAATTAGAAAACAATATTTTGTGTTAATAATTGTTCCAATGGTTTATGGTAAAGTTTTACGTCAAATATAAAATCGATGGGAAATTTTTTTTTGTTAATTAAAAAGAAAATAATAATGTAATAATAATAATTGCATTAAAATAACTAGATTAAAATTTTAATTTGAGTAAGGAGTAGTAACTTGTGTTCTTATTGTGAGTTAATTCACAACTTTCGATCAAGTATAAAGTAAGTATACTTTCATTCTTCGTTAAGTCATTTTGCAGAATTTAAATATTCTTACAGACATTCCTTCAATGACAAAAAAAAAAAAAAAAAAAATCTAAGCAGTATAATTATAAACGATTTTTTAAAGCACACATGCAGAAAAATATTTAAAACTTTCCTAAATCGGAAAGTTCGTCAGATTTGAGATGTTAAATCTCTGTACATCATAAACCTTTTCCATTGTCCACTATTTGCAAGTTACCATAATTTCAGTTGGCGACTATATTTCAGAAAGATATCGCCAAAAATAAGTATTCGTAGCCAAGAATAAATTCGCTTTTCAAACGATGGTGGTGCCATCTGTTTGAGATAGTCCTAACTACGCCAAAAATAATTCAGAATGAACTTAAAATTTTAAAAAGTTAATTAAGAAAAACATAAAACCTAATTCTGGCTACACTAGTCCAAAGAGGGAAGCTTGCTTTCTTATATACTATTTAATTCTACTCTAAAAAAAATTTTTTCTGTTAAAATGTCTTTTGCATTTCCACCTCCTATACTTTAACATAGAAAAGTCAAATTTCATTTTGCAAAAATGCTGAAAACTGTGTAATTTTCCAAAAAATCAAAATTCAAGAAACACTATCTTTTAAACAATTATTTTCTTTATATCCATAAAAAATTTTATTATTATTGGAGCTTTTTCCTGCCCACAAATGTCTTTGCCGTTTCATCCCTATCCTTTAACATTGTCCGAAAACAGCCTTAACGTGTGAACTGAAATATATTTGTCACATATCTCCCTCTTTTTTGGGAATGACAAACGTTTTTTTACAATCTTAAGGTACTTGTTTTGACTGAAATCCCGGTGTGATAACTTTTTTTCCGAAATATTTTCTGTGTCCTTGAAAGCAGGTGAGTATATTTTTTCTTAATTAAATTATTCACTGGAAGGACGATTTTTATTGTGTACTATAAAAAAAACTATAAAAAAGGATTGGGGTGACTCACAATAACCCCGCTCGACCATTAGTATCGAGTGCGTGCCTGCTCCAGGGTTAAAACATGTTGAAGTCTTTTCGCTTTAAATATTAAAAATAATACAATTATTCTTCATCAGAATTTTTTTTATTGTTCATTATTCAACATCAATTCTAAATGCTAATTCTGTGAGGCTTAAAATTACAGTTCGCTTAAAACTAATTATAATTTGAGCAATGAATTAAAAAAATCATTTTACATTTTTGTAAACATTGTTGCGCACTTGGCTTTACTCTTCTTAAAATTCAGCGATTATATCAATAATGTTTTAATAATGCTCGTGAAAATAGCGGGTACTTCAGCCGGTATACTTTTAATGTATCAGTGCTGCACAGAGTATTTAATAACTAATTAATTAATGCTAAATTAAGAACAAGTTTAATAAGTATTAGCGACTTGCATAGGCTTGTCTTACAGCGCAAATCATTCAAAGGAATGCTTATGATTAGAAATTGACCCACTGAGTTCTTTCTAAAAAAAAAAAAAGCTGATATCTATATTTTGTCTTCTAAGCAGCCACCACATTTTGCAATATGTTTCAATTTTAAAATTAGAGAAAGGAAAAATAACATAATATTTATCCTATTACTTAATTATTTTTTGCTTAAAAGCATATACAAAATTTAATACTTATGTCAGGAATTTGTACGGTTTATAATTAAGATTATTGCTTTAGCGTAAAAAAAAGTGAATTATTATTGCATTCAGAGCATTATTAATGTATAAGGCGGGGGCGCGATAAAAATTGTGATTGAAAAGGGGGGCGCCAGTATTGAAAGTTTGAGAAGCACTGCTCTACCTTCATATGGTTCCACTCTAATACTGAGGTATCCGAGAGTTTTGATGTCGAAGATTTTGAGATTAGTAATGTTCCTAGGGAGTAATATCATGTAAACTGGGAGGGGGTTTTTGGTTTTTCTGCCAATTAATTGGACGACGCGTTCAGGTTCAAAACCTTGTTCTTCAAGATCCGATTTTATTTCGTCAACATGAGTAGACTTGGGCAGACCTTTGATTACAACCTTAATTGGTCTGTCATTTTTTGCTGTAATTACGTAAAATTGGTATTATAGCTGCTTGATGGTTTCCTGAAGTGAGTGGTATTCCTCATAATTAGTCGTGTATAATTTTAGAAATTCACCAGTAGTTTTGGTGCGTAGATTAGGGAATATCATTGTTAAAGTTTTTAATTTTTCGCGGTAGTGTTTCGTGATGAAAAGCATGACGGGGTGGCAGTGGTACCTTGGGTGTATTATTTTGAGTGGACGAGGGTGTCACTCTGGGTTGAACTCCTTGTGTAGATGTGTTGGTGAGTCCGGGTTTTTGCGACGAGGATGTGGGAAGTGCTGGGAATTCTCTTGAATTTATTGTAGTAGGTAAGGAGAATCGATTTTCCAAGTTAATTTGGAAGCTTGGGTTTTCAAGTAAGACACGTTTTGCTGTTTGTCTTGGAGAGATAAACCCTTCATTGTTACGTATTTGTGTGTGTGTGTGTGTGTGTGTGTGTGTGTGTGTGTGTGTGTGTGTGTGTGTGTGTGTGTGTGTGTGTGTGTGTGTGTGTGTGTGTGTGTGTGTGTGTGTGTGTGTGTGTGTGTGTGTGTGTGTGTGTGTGTGTGTGTGTGTGTGTGTGTGTGTGTGTGTGTGTGTGTGTGTGTGTGTGTGTGTGTGTGTGTGTGTGTGTGTGTGTGTGTGTGTGTGTGTGTGTGTGTGTGTGTGTGTGTGTGTGTGTGTGTGTGTGTGTGTGTGTGTGTGTGTGTGTGTGTGTGTGTGTGTGTGTGTGTGTGTGTGTGTGTGTGTGTGTGTGTGTGTGTGTGTGTGTGTGTGTGTGTGTGTGTGTGTGTGTAGGAGAGCTAGGTGGAAATTTACTTGGTAAGTTAGCGTGTGAAGTGTGAAGTGGGCATGGTGGTGCAACATGGAAGAGAGCCAAAATCACTCACCTCATTTTCAAGTAGAGCAGAAATCTCTTCGTATTCTTTCTGGATTTTTACGTTGAGAGCATTGGTAGGATCATGGTTTGCGTCGCTTTCAAGTGACGTCAGTATCTGCTTGTATCCGTCTCGTGTGGTGGTGAAACGTTTGATGTTAGCAGTTGTCCGTACAAGCCGTTGGCAGGGTGTTTCCTCGGTCATGACGTCACTGTTGGGTGTGGTTGGTCGAGAGTGCGGCGGGGACAGATCCATTTCGTCTAAAACAATTGCCATATTCGTTCCGGGTCGGTTTGGGGTAGTATCGAACTTAGTGAGTCAAGAAAGCTGACTACAAATCCTTTCAGCCCTAAAAAGGGCTCTTTGTAAGTCGGTTTGTGCTGCTTTAGTGACTGAGTGCGGAGCTCATGCAGAGTGTGACCTTTCAGTTCAAAGTCTCAATAACAATTTTGAACAATTTTACTTCTTTGCCACCATTCCTTGTATACCCCATCTTACACTCTCGTCATTGTGACGTACTATCTGCGCCATCTGGTGGTGTCCTGTAATTTGCATATTCTTCTTCAAGATGCGTGTGATAATTCTACAGGTGAAATTTTTATTTTACCGTTTAATTTCTGTGTGATTCTGAATTATCCTTAATTTATGGGCATGAGTGTATAATAATATTTTGCCTCTATATAGCTCACATACCTCTGTAGAAAGGCTCAACTAGAATTTTTTAAATATATAATTTAGAAGTGAGTTTTGTTCATGTTTTACGACAAAAACGGGGAGAAATTTTTTTAAAAAAAACGCCGATAATTATTTCAATTGATTGTAACTCTGAAAATTATGTGAATTTTTCAAAAATCGTAGTTGAGCCTCTGTACAGAGGTCTGAGCAATATAAAGGCAAAATACCATTATAATATAAGCATTTTTCACAAAATGAGAACATTTTGAAAAAAGGTTATTCTAAGTTAATTTTTTGCCAAAATATTGTATTTTAATAATTGTTTTTTCAAAATGTCCTTAAAACAGTTTCTTACATGTATTCTAATCTAAGTGACACTAAATATCACGAAAATTATCTATTTATGCACTTTTTTGAAATCACGGTTCCGAACGTAGTTGGATACCTCAATAGTAAAATCACAAAAACCATAATTGGTGTGTGAATGGAGGTTAAAATCATTATTTCACAAAAAAATATTTCGTGTGGATAAATAAAGACTATAGGATGTTTAATCACACTATGTGTCTCAAATTCTTCACCCGAGGTGTAATGTACACTCCACAGCTCTGATAGTAGCTAAAATTATGCGTTTTTAAAAAACTCTCTTTGATTAAATGGAAATCAGTCGTTTCTAAAACCAATAGTTTTCAAAAGCCGATTTATCCAAATAAATTAATATATTTAGCAGAAACACTGCAAAACTTCCACAGCAAACGCAAACCTCCCACTTAAAAGACCATCAATGTATAGAGACAGTTTATAAATACATAATACTTTCAAATTTGGGTGCACAATACATTTCTACATCAGAATTTAAGTTATAATAAATTGTATAAATGTTAAAAGAGGAACTAGATATCATATATTTTTATAACTTACGTTACAATTAATTAACACCTTATTTGCTTTAGTTTACTAGGTTCTAGATATGTCTCAGATTTATATATTTTACAGAAAACATCATCACAATTATTAATAAAATGAAATGTGCAACAGCTTGTGCCCAAAATAGCAAATGATTTGAATGCCTTTATACACTGTAAAGTATTATGATTCGACTAAATGCACTACATTTTAGCCCTTATCAATTCTTTTTGGACCCCGGAGAAGTTAGAAAGTCATAAGGATCCACGACCTCTCAGTGATAATTCACAATTTAAGAATATTTATTGGAACGAATTGATAAAATCCAAGATGTATCGAAAAGAAATGAGAGCAGGTGAAGGGTTAAAATAAGAAACTAGGACATGTCTAGGGTATCATCGAACCATTCGAATACAATTTTAGAACAATGATTCGATCTTGCTTTTTGACAGAAGAGGTATTTACAACGGAATGGGAAAAAGGCATGCATAGTATTACATGATCGTCAAGAAATTGTTTACAAATAACAGTTCCATTTCAAACAGTCTCTAGATAAGAATTCTTATCCCAGCATCTCCTCATTAGACTTGCGTTGCACTCTTATTCTCCTATAGGTAAGTACCAATGAGATAGACTAGTAGATACTAACTTGTTCTAATGTTGTTTTTGCTTATGGAGAGGTATGGTCAGCATAGGTGCAACTGTAAGACAATGGCTTTTATACATCATAACGAGCAAATAATTCTGAATACTGTTTCGAACACAATTTTTGTGCTCTAATATTAATTATCTAATCAACAATAAGTTCACTTATCCACACTGGCAGTATGAGGTAGTGGGATGTTACGAGGATTGCGTTCGCTTCGACGACTTCGAATGTGGTCGCATATTTTGGATACATAAAAAGTTGGCAGGTATTATCAAGGAATAAATCATCAGGTACACCGTACGGACACGGCAACATAAGAATGATGGCTACAATAATAGCTGCAAGGAACAACTGTAAAATTTAAGTATTTGAAAGGGGAATGTTCGCTGTCACATTGTCCACTATCTAATCTGCTATAGCTTCTTCATACAACCCACAGTAACTTCTATCTTCTCTCAATGCTTGGTTCTGGTGGGATTGCGCTCACCGCGTCCTTTATATATAAGTTGTTAGCTTTTTCCAATTATCATTAGTGCTGTTTAGAGTGCCCCTATGGATGATTATCATACCAACCAACACATTGGCATCTCATGGTCATGAAACGTATGGTTTGCTTCAGTCTCGGAGCAAATGACAATCGTATTTCAGCATGATTGATCCGTGGCTGAGGATTCTGGTGAGATGGTGTAGATTGTTTTCTCGTAAGGCAGCTAATTACCTCTTGTCATCCTGCATCCTTTGACAATTGAATAATATACTGAGGGCTTCCTATATACGATGCATTATTCTTCATGAAACGTCTTACAATGAACATTTATCAACAAGATAATGCTGGGTTTCATATGATTTATATGCCTGTGGACTTAATATGTGCTGTAGTTACTCTTCCTTGAGCATCAAGGTTACCTAACCTTTCGTCAATCGATCATGTAATCAAAATGATAAGATACTTCACACAGACATCCCAAAATGTCCCAGATCTAAAGCAATGATTAATGAATGCCTCTCCTTAAATGATGTATACAATCATGCTTCACCACCATGTCACTGTCGGATCGGCAAGATCCAATGGCAATAAACGTTGTGTAGTTTTATGTCGACATTAATTCACCCAATTAAAAGTGTGTATAGGAATAAAAACATTTTCGTTAATTAAAACGTGGATTATAATTTGTACTGGTACCCCATAAACAGCGTCCAAACTTTGCACAGCCAGATTCCTCGATGAGAATACGTAAAAATTACAGAACTATATCTGTACGATTCCTAGTTTTCGAGAAAAATACGGTAAATGATGATAGTTGGTGATGAATTAATAATGATGAATGATGGTTCATAATGAGACTCCGAAGCATTTGTGATCTTCTGTACGTGATTGGCTGGATATGGCGTACTCCGTCCACTAGATCGGACGAGGGGCTTCAGTTCCATGACCGCTTACATCATCAGATCTCACACCATTGGGTTTTTTCCTATGGGACAATCTCAGAGATTGGTGCATCAAGACGCAGAAACTACACAGATGGACTCAGTTGCTCATCTGCATACCGTTTGTACTTTGATGGACACTAAGCTACTGCTATGTGTACACTCATCCATTCGACGTAGCTCTTAAGCCTGCTTCGATATGCACGGTGAACACTTTAAGCGTGTGCCTCTTTAAATATTTCTAAATATTGCAGGTGTGTTTTCCCTTGCTACGTCATACTTTGTTTTGGATCATTTTTAATGTAATCCCAACAAAGAATCTAGCTGTGCAGAGTTTGGACCCTATTTTTGCGACTCCCTATATGCATTCATCTTCCTTACTATTAATTTAAATATTTAAAAGCTATTTTTATTAATAAATTTTTTAAAAAAGTTGAAAAATTAAGAAGATGTATACTAACAACAATCTGTTTTCCCCTTTCCTCTTAATTGTTACCACACACATACCATTATACAAATTCTTTAGTATATTAATAATTAAGTTAACTCTCCCTAATATTTCGTTTGTAACTTTAAACCTGAACAAAAAAAACTTATGCGGGATAAATTTCCTATTTAAAATATTACTTTTTTTTCTGCGGATTGCGTTACAATTTTTACGTTACCATCCACACTCTCAAAAAATGTCGTCTATTCTTTCACAAAACCTGCTTTGCGAGAAAATGCAATTAAAGAAATAAAATGAGCACTCTGTTTCATTTGAGAAATGTACCGCATTGTTTCGGAGAATAAAGTCTATGTAAATGCCCCAGGTTCAGAACAGCGGCTTGGAGAAGTAACAGGATTATTTTCATTCTTTTTATTGTTTCGTAATTATGCAGCAGTTTTTAACAATGCCTCCCGAAGAAGCTGCATAACTAACAATAGGAAGTCATTTGAACTGGAAAAAAGGTTTCTTTTGAATAATTTATCAGAGCGAAATAAAGTACACCAATGACTGAAAATATACTATTGCTGCGAAATGTTGAAATAATTGTTCCGCTTTTGTCAATAAGACTATGATTTCTTTGTGTCAGAAAGTACGAATATTCTATGGAATAATAATTAGAAGATCATGCAGGAGATTAAAAACAATAGCATAGTTTATTTCTCTCTAGATAGAGATTTTCTAATTAAAAATATATTTATTTCTATTATGCACATATAATTCAACTCTGTACATATATTGTAATGTGCTTAAGCACTTCAAAGAAGAAGAATCATCTAGAGAATTGAATAATCCTCACAATGACGTACTTATCAGTTTAAAGGAAAATGATTTTAAAGTTTCATATTTCGACGGGGGAAAAATTTTGGCATCGTACAAAATAGTTTAAGTACACAATATGCTTTTTAAATAATATACATTAATTTTACTTTTTATATCGATATTTGACTCAAGTGTTTTATTGTACTATTCTTTAAATCTATTTTCCTTTTATGGAAAGCTAGAAATCAGCAACATGTATAAGAAAATTTTAAGAGAACAAAAATTTCTGTATGGTAATTATATTTTGTGTGAGTGGGTGAATATTAAGGCCACACTGTAAAGCAATACAAGAGTCATTAGTGACGTACCTCGCAATCTTGCACCATGGTCAAGTGACAAGGACAATACTTGAGTTGGCACCACATCTCTAGACTTCCCCACCACACAATTGAGAAGACATTGAGCTTCGGCCGGTTTAACGTGCATTATCACACAAACTCGACAAGTTTTCGATGACACTAGAGCTCGAAATTATGACTCAGGCTACGAGTCCGTGACCATAGCCACTAGGCTACCATGGTCACCATTTTGTGTTACAAGATAAGAGCAAGTTCCAAGTAATATTCCAATGCTTTTTATTATTTAAAGTACTAATATTTGTTATTGGTGAGTCATTATGTTATACTATCAGCGATGGGTCATCAACGGGATCAAATCATTAGAGGAAATAGTGGGTCAGTGGTATGTAAAGTTTCAATCAATTCATCGACGACAAAGCAATAAAAGGTTAATTTTACGTTTGATAACAAATATAATGTGTCTGCACTCGCTCATGTACAGAAGATCTCTGAGCACAGCAAATAAAGTTTTCCCAAGCAGCACCCTCTACACTGAGTGGGTTCCACCAAGCTGCATGGCTCGGCGTTGCACGGGCTTTTTGAGTGTTTATGCTTTTGACCGTGTGCTGACCCTATCTCGTGCTGACACCTATGTCGGTGTCAGCACTTCCTGATATATCGGTTTTTCTATATTAATGTCATTAAAGTTCCCTTTTTCGAAACTTCTTCAACCTCTTCGCCCAGTGGGACATACCTGTTTTCCCTCCACTTAGTTCAATGTTGCATGACCTTTTCCGAGAGTATAACTTTATCCCTATAGAAATTATCCCTTTCTCCTCGATGCCACTACTTGTGGTTATGTGTATGCGCGATGTGAGGGATTTCAATATTTATGTCATTAAATTCCCTTTTCCTAAATTTCTTCTACTTCTTTTCTTTGTCAGACAGGTTTCTTTTCCCTCAGATTTTTTTCAGGTGTTAAATTGTGTAACATGAAGTAAACCATTTTGTTTTCATTTTTCTCAATGTTCATTTCTAAAAGACCACTTCCAATGATTTTCCCCATAAAAATTTCCTTTTAATTATACTGAAGTTGAACAGCTGGTGAGAAATAATGAATTTATACCAAGTAATACCTTAGCAAGTTATCGAAGAATGTTCCATTCCCATTTTCGTACCGTTTTTTGGAATTTTTGTATTTCTCGATTGCTGTAAGACACGCAATATATTTACATAATGATCAGAAATTATAGCTTGCGCTTGTTATAAAAAAGCACTGGGCTGAAAGAAATTATAAACTCCTACTAGAACTATAATGGAAAATGTACATTATTTTTTGTTGTACTGTGGTAATAACTTTGAAAATATCACAGCTGCTCACTAGCACACACAAATATAAACATATTATCACAATATTTATGTATTTTTTCGCAATAAAGAAATATTATTTTAACCAAAGAAAAACAAGAAACCATTATGATAGATTTCATAATTTTTTTTACAGTTCTTCAATAAATCACGTGAAAATTTTAAGCCTAACTTATTTAAGTTTCCTATGAAATAGTCCTTTCATTTTCAAACAGAATTTTTGGAAGATCAGAACGATAACATGAGTATTTCAGTTAAGACATGACAATGCTATAATCAGACAGTTATTGATTGGCGTAAAATAGCAAATATCTGAATAGGGAAATTCTGTAAATAAATGAGTAATTTCTGTAAATAAAATTTACTTACTTCTTTTCTGCAGGAAAAGGGCTGAAGACCAGTTTTTGTGAAGAATTATTCCTATCATAACAACTAATGTGATTTAAAATGACTATGATTTGGTCAACATCTAATGAGGCTTAGAATAATTGCGAACGAGTTGAAAATAAGAGGGTTGGGACATAAGTCATGACTACTATTTTTTTTCTTGTAGATATGTGAATGGATCGCAAAAGTATATGTGTCGTGTGGAAGTTCTGCAGGCACAGTGTGTGTGCAAAGCAATAAATTGATCTGTGATAGCGCAGCGACGGCTATGAAATCATTGAGTTGGTGAGTGTTGTGCGAGATGGAAGTAACCCGTGTTAAGCAGCACGCTTACATCAAAATAACTGTTCTTCGAGGGGGAAATGCAATGGAATGTCACAGTGAATTAGTGGAAGCCCTTGGGAATAATGCCCTACCATACCGTACAATAGCGCGGTGTGTAGGAAAGTTTCAGCAAGGACATGTGTCAAGCAGTGATGAGCAACGTTCGAGACGACCGGTCAGTGTTCGGAAAAATTGGAGCATCCACCGTACTCTCCTGACATTTCACCCTGTGATTTTCATCTTATTCCCAAGATTAAGGAACTAATACGTTATAGGTGGTTTTCAACACGAATGCACATTGCTAATGCTGTGCGCCAACAGGTGACCCGATTCAAACATGATGCGGCAAATGCTGAGACTGATTATATTAAGCACCTTCCTCGTCTTTGGCAGCGTGTGGTGACAGTAGCAGGAGATTACATTGAAGGTCTTTAGACCCAGTTTGTCACGTCAACTTTACGTGTACTGTGTTTTCATTCTTTAGCACTGTGAAGGCAATATTGTCCTGTGTACTACCGTAATAAATTAGTGTATTACGATGTTTCAGTGCTATTCATTATCCACACATGTAGTTAACACCTTGTTCCTTCGTCTGTATATTTAATTTTCCAATGAGACTGATATTTTCAAGAAAAAAAATAGTTGCCATGACTTTTGCCCCAACCCTCGTAGTATTTGGGGAGGATTTGTTTGAACTTTGTGCCACATTCTTGATCTCTTTGCTAAAAAATTACTTTACACAACAGATGTTTATGTTGAACCCACCGATGCATTTGATAGAGATGCGTCGTTTTTGGTATCAGATAGTACGAAAATGTCGAGATAAAGAGTAGTTGTAGCAATCACCAGACTCACCATGTTACAAATTTCGCGTCCAAAAGTCAAAAGGAAACGTTATGTCGATTACTTTTCTGTAATGAGCAGGGGTTGATTCATCTCAAATTTGTTTAAACTGGTCAACCCGTTAACGAATGATACTTCGAAGCAGTTTTTATATTGGTTGGTGCCAACCAATGACTGGGTGAGACTCCAATTTTAATAGAAACCTAATTGACTTCTACGGCTTGACAAATCTCAGGCAGTTTGTGATATTGATGTGAAGAGATTTTTGAACAAACATGTGAGTTGAAAAGTAATATGACTTTCATCTGTTCTAATTTACCCCTCTGTTTTTTTTTCTTTTCTTTATTTTCAAGCTTTTGAACTCGTACGTATTTTGTAGAAACAGCGAATTCTGGACGCGCACATGATGTAAAAAATGTACTGACTGAACTGTGGGGAATATCTTTACAGAATTAAAAATTGTTTCAAAAATATGTAAAATCGTGCACAAAAGTATATAGCTGCCAGAAATAACAAGTGCCTTTAATTCAGTGTTTCTCAAACTGTAGGGGACGCGCCCCTTTAAGGGGCGTGATAACTCTACAAGTAGGGCGCGGGTATTTTGAAAGATTGAAGACAAAAGATTATTTTTTTAAAAAATATTAATTTACTGAAAGTAAACAGACAAAATACATTCTGACATAATAGAATATAAAATTAACATTTATACTGATATAATACATTTATAAATGTATCAGTACTATGCAATGTATTTTAAAATGAACTTAACAATGCTAAATTAAGAACAAGTTTAATAATAACCATTGCCCCCATGGGTTTGTCATATATAAAATTATATGAAAAAATTAACACTTACCTTGATAATTTGTATTGTTTATAATTAATCCCTTAACTACCGATTAAAAGTTACGCAATTTCCTCCCTAATGCCACTATTTTCCACGAAGGAGAACGTATATAATGTATTGGGGGGAAGGGGAAAAGAGGAATAAATAAGGAAATCTCTGAGAAATAGATAAATCCTTCGCTAACACTGCCTAATTCCTTTTATTGCATTCTAAAGCCTTTGGAATAATTTTATGGATAGCAGTGCACAGAAAATATCTTACTTCCGGAAGACGTACATATGCGTTCGGGGTAATTAATGCTTCGGCTGAGCGAGACTTTTTTATACCCCGGTAGTTCAGAAAAAGTCATTGTGTAGCGCTGTAGTTTTAGTGCCAAAGTTATTGAATTCAATACATTGTTGTATTTGTCTGAAGGGGGTGCGATGAAAACTGTGGTTAGTTGTTGGGTCGTAAGTATTGAAAGTTTGAGAAGCACTGCTTTAATTGAAACTTTTATTTTTGTTACTCTTTTCTTTGTAAATGACAGTATTTATATATTAGCATCGATATTAGTGACAATTTTAAGCATTCAAATGCAAACACGTTTCCGAAAATTTTAAATTTGTATAATATTTACGTTTCATTTAACAATTATATCCAGCTAATGAATTCAAAATGCTAAAAATCCTTTTCGAACTTTTTCATGAAATTTCATGATGGACAGAGAATTTGATATGCTCGCAAACTTCCAATTGAAAACTTTATTCACTTTACTGTATGGATATATATGCACAAAAAATTCAATTTATAATTATTTAAAAACTCATTTATATATTTTTTTCTTTTAAATATTTCTTTGAGATTAAAATACTTAAAACACTTTGGAGACAATAAAAGACTAAAATAATACCCACTATAATATTAAAATTTATTAAAATTGTTTTATTGTTTACAATGATTCCGTACAAATACTTAAATAAAGAACAAAAGCAAACATATTTTTCCAACTTTTTCCATCAAAAACTGTTGAAGTTTCTTATTAAAGCAAATGCATAATTTAGCGTCTTTAAAAATAGTTACAAAGATTAATTGCATTCCAGAGACTGATAAAAAGACATATCACACTCATTAAATGTATTCAAGTGATAGGGAAAAGTACAGCATCATTGAATATATTATATTGCTAAAGGTTTCAATTTGAAGAATAAATTAATTTAAATTCATTCTCTGCTACAAGCAGAAAATAGCAAAAAAAATAGATAAGCTTTTATTTTAACATATCGGGCTCAGAATTTAAACAACATAAAAAACATCCAGAATATTTATATGTGTCTAATGTTCACTAAAAAGAAATAACCATTCTATCTTGAGAAATCATGTGGAAGAGCAGCATTTGAGCTCATTTATAACAACAAACCAAGATCATTCGACGGTGGAAAAAACAAAAAAAAAACAATAAGAGTCACTGCAAGTGAAAACGGTGTTAATAAGTTATTTTTATTAGCTGCACGTTTGCCATTTATTCCGTGTGGATTGAAGTTCCAAATAGCGTCATTTGCATAGCATCAATTGCACGAAAGATTGTCTCTACGGGAAAAAAAGGAGGAATAGCAAATGAAAAAAGTCCTCGAAATTCCAGTCGTTAAAGTGAAAAAAACACCGCTTCACTGAGCAAACTAATGAGAAAATTCCCTTGCTAGTAAGAAAAATATCCTCGGCAAATACCTTTCCGAAAATTTCGAAATGTAGCAAGAATTTCTAGTGAGGTATTAGTTTCACAGAACTTTCAAAAGTTAGACAGAGTAATATTTGAATAAGAAAGTAAGAGTGGTAAAAACTAAGAAAGAAGTATTTAAAAAAACTCCTCAAATCGATAATGAAAGGTAATGAATTATTACCTGAAGTCTTGCATATTTATTTTTATACGCATTGAGAAGTTACTATCATTAATCGTACTTCTTGGAAGTGGGGAGGGAATAACTTACCATAATAACCACGTTGTTCATTATTCAAAACTGTATATAACTTGTATATCTGCTTTTCCCGGAAGGTTTATGTTTCTGAAAAACAAAAATGCTTGAAACGTTATGTTTAATTTAGGTTTCCAAATTTAAAAAGAAAAATATTCAAGAGAAGTATTTATTATTGATTTTCTGATAGATTACAATCTTTCACTTCATTTCAGACTGAAGGGTGTTTCATATAAATATCTCCTTTTACTTATCTATTTTTACTTGTTGTGATAGAATAATAGAAATTCAAAATCGAAATATACTTTTACATTGTTACAATTTTGTTAATGTTGAATTATGCTTGTTGAATTTATTTTAAAAAATGAATAAATTAGCTTAAGAGTAATGTGTATTTGTTACCGTTAATGTGTATAATTCAGTTATTTCATAAAATAACTAGATATTTCATGAAATAACTAGACAAGTCAGTTAAAGTATATAATAGATGAGTAATTTCATACTTTACCTAGTTATTCTATGAAATAACTAGGTATTCTATGGAATAACTAAGGATTGGCCGTTAAAGTGAAAAGTAAACAATTTATAAGTTATTTTATAAATTAATTGATCTTAAATAGCTAAAATCTCCCGAAAAAACATTGTATCCCTTTTGCGAAGGAATAATTGATAAATAATAAAGTAAAGCAGATGATATAACTTATTATTGCTCATATTGCTAACATTAGTCAAACAGAAAGGTGAAAAACGAATATGTTGCAAAAATAGGTTATATTTAAATATTGTCAACAAAAATACATGCTGGGAAGAAAAAATGTTGCTTTATAAAAACATTGTGTAAACTTTTTAAAACACAAATTTAGAGTATTAATTTAAATTTTATGAGATACCTTTATTTTACTTTTCATTATTTATTACAGCAAAGATTTCTGGAATGATACTTTTGATTCCACTGCTTATTATTTTTTAAACAAGCACACTTTTTACTATTATGCATTTTTTTTACACAAGCACTTTTTGAATCCTTGTCCCGTACTGTAACTTTGAACTAGTGGAACAGAGAAAAGCATTGTGTCAATATTTGGAACTTCTTCAATGGAAATTAATTCTCACCGAGACATATGTATACTGAACTGATATCTACAGTGCAATTGTTTTATTCGGCCATCTCTAGATCCTAATCGGAAAAATCTTCCCCGAAGCAGCTAGAACCGATTCAAAGAACTTTCGAGTGTCGTATTTCATACTTTAACTATCTAGTAATCGTTATTCTTTAGAATACTTAGTTAAATCATATAATTCAATAATTTTTTATGTACTTTAACTGACTTGTCTAGTCATTTTATGAAATATCTAGTTATTCTAAGAAAAAACGGATTTCGCCCTTTAACGGTCACATATACACTTTGAAAACTTCTCTTCACCATTGGTACGCAGCTCAGAGTCTTAGCCTCTCTTTACAGTGCAGGAGATCCAGGGCTTTTCAGACGGCCTTGGTGCACTTTAGAAGCAGTCACCTGAGTGGTATGACCTTTGTGCAAGGAGTTAAGTCATCCCTGCTCTCTCCCTGTTCCTCCTGCTCATCTTAAAGACTTCTGGGGCATTTCCCTGGGACAATTGCTTGGACATCAAGATCTGGCTTGTGACATTCTTATGCGGAAAGATCAAACGAACTTGGTGTAGACTTTCCTGCTCCAAGAGGATTTGAAACGACAATTTTAAAAACTTATAAAATTATAATACATAAACCTTAAAGTATTTTACTTATATGCCCTTAAGATAGAATAAAGATATTGTTATTAAATATTAACAAAAGTGAAAAACTACGTAAGATAATTTGCAATTTCGAAATATACATTTTGCTATAATGGTATTCCAAAGAAAGCAACATTCTTGATGTCTATAGAATTACAATTCATACACAAATATGAGGAAAACATTTTAAATTAAAATGAAAAAAATATATAATAACGTTTCTATTTAAGTTATTAAAATAATTAAAATTGCATGTATATCAGTCCAATGGAAAATTCTTAGATTTCATATTCAGGTATAAGATGGTATTGTACTTCTTCATTAAGTTCAAAAGCACTCACTTGCTAGCGCTGTTTAAGGAACAAAGGAAATGATTGATGGTGAATACATAAAGAATTTGAAAAACTTCAGAACAAAATTTATAAACCGTAAAAACGATAAAGTGTAGAATTTCCATCTTTTCAAGAAGCAGTTCCTGGGATTTGACTCCTTACGATTTTCGGTTATGGAGGCCTTTTAAAACATTCGCCTTATCATGAATGTGTTGAGGTGTTGCTTTTATGTGCGAAATATGACAACATATCAGCTACGTTCTACTGCTGAACACATCGCCTTCAATGATTATAGGTACATGGCAGCGTTACATTGTGCAACTTTCATCAAATTGTCCTGAACACAACTAACTACAAATCC
Source organism: Trichonephila clavipes (assembly GCA_019973935.1). Classification (NCBI taxonomy): domain Eukaryota; kingdom Metazoa; phylum Arthropoda; class Arachnida; order Araneae; family Nephilidae; genus Trichonephila; species Trichonephila clavipes. The sequence goes on from BMAU01006692.1 coordinate 130,774, forward strand.
AGTTGACATAAAGTCATAATCTGTACTAGGGGTTGCAATATCGGACAAAAAGTTCAATACCGGTATTTTTTATATCTTAATACCGGGATACTGGTTTTAATACCGGTAACAGAAATTTTAGAAAAAGAAAGAAAACACAGATGTTTTTATTTTTTCCAGTTTTATTAGAAAATGTAAATATAACAAAAAATAATATTTGTAAATTATAAATTATAACAGTATTACATTCACTTAAATAACTCTTGAACATTTTTTACATTGTGTGTGTCACCATATTCTTTTCATCAAATAAATAATGAAACCAAACCCAAATATTATCATCTGATATTTTATGTTCTTTAAAGTTATTCTTATTCATTATTATTATTTATTATTTATGAGTACATATATAATGAATCTGAAAAGAAGTATTTTGAACCCTAAAGTATGATATACAAATATAATGTGAATAACAAACTCACCAATTTAAAAACTATCGAAATATTACGCACTTTCTTCACAAATACAATCTTGTTTTCATGGATACGAATTACAGACAGAAAATTCTAGTAAATACAGAAGAAACGGTAATTAAACTTGTGAATGCAGGTATTACAAAATTGTACAAATAGCTTAAAATATCAGTATACCGATATTGCAAATCCTAATTTGTACCTGATGTCCACAAAGTTTTTTTTTTTCGTTCTTACATAAATTATTTTTTTTTACCTTTATTAAATGTGGTTAGACGATATGGTAATCAAAGATTTTTCAGTAAATTTTCAAACTGTTTATGGATTCCGTGTGGATAGCTTATTTCGTTAAATTTGTTGATTTACCATGCAAAGCGACACACCTAGGATGTTTTTTTTAATACCTAGCGCACATTGCGTATATTTTATATCATATTGGGTGACAATCCTTTCACTCGAGTTACCTTCAACCTGCTGTTTATAGAAGTTTTATTATAACCAGCCTGTATGAAAGGTAAAATACCAATTATAAATCTTCTTTCTTTCTTTTTTTTAGGCTTTTAATTTTCTCAATTTTTAAGAAAGTTAACGAAGTGTATCTTTTTTTAAAAAATCAAATGAAACTTAAAAGTAAAGTTGAATTTAAGTGTAGAATATATGATACCTAATAAAGACTTAAAAAATAAATTATAAGAATGAAAAGTCTTCAAAACTTTTGCTTAAATAATTGCACTTACAGTTTTCAACAGTGCATCATGTCTCAGAAAAAATGATGATTTTTTAATATATGTTATGAAAATAATTTTTTTTTATTTTATTAGAAACAACATATTATGACAAACATAACTGTGAAGAAATTAATTTTTATTAATTATCATAAGGTATATTAAAATTCAACTGTCGAAAAAATTCTCATATTTTCAAATATTTCTCTGGGCTGTATTTCACATTTTTTCATCCAGACACTTTGTTCAACTTTATACATCTTAACACTAATTTATAATTGTTGTAAATGACTTTGTGTGCCTAATTTAATTATTTCAGCAATGAATAATCATAAAATGTAACTTTATATTTTTATAAGATGTCAAACAATTATAAAAGTCATCAATAAATCAACAATTTGCAATTCACAAACTGTGATTTCATTATCGAAAATAATACATAGGCTATTAGAAAGACATTTGATTTTTTTTTCTAAAAATGAGATAGGGTTTTGCATGATCATAGCGTTAAAGGACATTTTTCTCCTCATAATGATTTGTGTGTGTAAACGTACAGAAAAAATAAATTTTTATTTGGGCATATAATATAATTAAATGTTTTATTTTGATTTATTTATGTATTTATTTTAATATATGAGTAAGTTCGAATCCAGAATATGTCTGGGATGTTACATATACTCATTACTAAATCATTATTGTTACATTAACACTTTTTTAATGATATTAATTTAAATTGTTGTCATTTTCTTAGATACTCATGATATAGTAACTACCAAAGTGGGAGAAAATATCATAGAAACACAGTTAAAGATATATTTTTAAAAACTTAAAATTGTCCTAACTCTTATTTAAATAATTAATAAGTAAAATTATTAAAGGAATCAATAGAAAAAAAAAAAAAAAAAAAGACAAAAACTGCTTCGGGTTTTTTATTTCTTTTTTTAACATTTTTTTACATTTGTTTCGCAACTATTTTAACTTATTTAAATGATTTAAATAATGCCCATAGTAACTCTATCAGTATATTTTTTTCCTGAATTGTCTACTCTTATAATTCAAGTAATTTCAAAATTCAAAATTGGTCATTTTATTTACGTATATATAGTTGCCTAAATTCATCAATTTGCTTTACTAAAAATAGCTCTCAAAATTTAGTGATATTATTTAGAAAATATAATTTTAAATTTCTTTAATTGAAAAAACTAGCAAAAATTATCAAATATAATTAAAATAGTTTTGGGAATCCATCAATTTCATTAATAAAAAACGATTTTCCAAAAGTTACAGATAAATTTCATGTGTGCAACGTCAAAATTCAACACCATGAATTTAACTTCGTTAGTAAAATAAATAATGGAAAAAGATATCTCTTCATTTTTCCATTAGAAACATTGTTTTTAAAACAAAAACAAAATACTATCTGACTTAAAATTTTTACTGAACCTTCAATTATAAGTTTGGTATTGTAATAGATACATATATTCATTTTCTCTCTTTTGTCCATTAATATTTATTAATTTTCTGGAATAAGTTCAAGGTAATCAAATGCAAATTAAATTGGTAAAATAATACGTTGTTAAAATAAGTACATTATTCGAATAATTATAAACAATCCAACTGTCTTCGAAAAGCCCCAAACAGAAAATGTAATATTGAAGCGGTAAGTTTCTTCCCCGGGGCTAGTTGTCAAACGTTTCTATAAAGAGTCGAAGTTTGTTTTCTTTCTTTCAAGAATAGAAAATGACCGAAAATCAGAATAATTTTTAACGGATGGGGAGTTTAGTACAAGATCAATTGTTTCAACATGTACTCTTAAGGTTATAGTAAGGAATAGAAAACAAAAATAATGCATCATTTTGAAAAAAGCTGCATTATGTAATAAGGACATTCAATTATTTAATTTGCTTTTGACACTTTTTGAAACTCGTCTTTTTTTTCATTTAAAAACTTTAATTATATTTTGAGTAAATTTTATGCCTTTTTGTGATTTTTAATCATTTTAAAAGGCAACTTGCAAACCTTAATAAGCTGTCGTGTATTTTTACAGCAACAATATTTCTCTGCTTATGTTTTTCCTACTGTAGAAATTAAATATTATAAATAACTTAATAAAATTTGAGTTTTCCCATTGTAAATAACACTTATAAAATATCAGACAGCGCAAAATAGTTGAGTTTCTAGCACACAATCCTTTTGATACATTAAGAATTTTTCATGAATAAAACAAATTTGATGATAGGCTTGAATCTATACTACTTTTTTCTGGTATTATAATACTTAATACAAACCAGTAACTTATTTTGTGACTTACACTTATGAAATATCGCTAAAACTAACTTTTTTAATGTAAAATAGATGTTTCTATAATATTTTGAAAGGTACATAGTGTGTAAAAAGAAAAGTCTCTTTGAACAAAATTTAATGAATCTTATTTCACGTTAGACCTATAAAATATACATTAAAACGCAAAGAATGCAAAAAGAAAATGAATTAAAGGCAAAAAATATATATAATTTCTAGGCTGAGATATATTTTAGAGCCATTAATTTTTTTTCCTATATATAAAATATGATACGATAATTTTTGTGCCTATTAGAAATTTAAACTACGATTAGTGTTACCTTGATAAGCGTCGATGCTTGGTATTTTTTAATAATATTTCACGCATAAATTCACAAAAAATTAATAAGCATAGCATTAAAAATAATAAATTACGTGAAATATAAAAATATCAGTTTTAGTTTCTCAAGTTTAACTTCTTAATGAGAAACTAGAGATTCATTTACATTCTAAAAAATGCCTTTCTTCATTTTTCACGGGCTTCAAGCTAAAACGAAATTTTTTTTAAAAAATAATCACCGAAAAGTTATTATGAATAGAAAGTACAGATTAAAGTGAATAATTACACCGTTGGCATTTAAGACGTGAAAGATTTCATAAAATATCAAACTTGACACGAAGAAAACCATCGCTTCTTATAAAAATATTAGTGTCTCGGTTAAACTTTTAATTAATAAACATTCTCTTGAAAATTCCTTGATTAAAGAATAATGTGGCTTTACTACTACTTGTGAGAAAGCAGATTAAATAGGGATATTATATGAAAATATATATTCTCCCTTTTTGTTGTATTAGTCAGTCATTTCAGAAAAGTTTACTTTTTTTCTGTGTCTAGTCAAAATTACTTTCACGTACCCAGCATCCATTATGATGTGTGATGAAGCCCAATGACGTCAAACAATAGAAAAAACAGTTTTTTCCCCTTATTTCTAGATATTTTTATGAAACACTGTTTGCCAACATCTTGTAGTGTTAACAGTGCTGTGAATAAAATGAGAAAAAGAGAGAATAAAAAATAGATTGTGTTTTTCTTTACGAATACTTTGTATTCAACGAATCAAGATAAAAATTTCTTTATTTGTATCTTTATTTGTACTGCTTGAAATGAGCTTTTAATTGTATCAAAATTAATCAAAACCACCAAGTTATTTGAGCCAGAACTGATTATAACAATAAATATTGTAACTAATAATATAAATATAACAAAAATTTCGAAATTTAATTTAGTAGCATTGTTACTTGTATAAGAGAACCAGAAAATAATATCCGATACATAATGAAATTATAATTTTCAGTTATTTTATGTAATAATTCACATAAATTTTCTCTCGGGGAATTTTAGTTAATAATATGGTCTTGAGCCCCTTTAAAACTTTCATGATAATTGATCTCTAGTTTACTCCCTAAACGAGATATAACCATAACCTATTTTCCCCAAACTAAAATTTGAGTGATTATAAACCAGTATGATGTAACATAGCATCACCCACGTAGTAGGACCAATCAGGTAAGCCTTTACCGGAAATCATATGATTTTAATTACTTCTTGTTGCCATAACTACTAAAACAGGAGATCTCGGGTGCGCACAATTAATGCTTTTATGGCTATCTTAAATGTGTGTGAGGGTTTTTCTATTTATGTTTGTGCTGTACCTTTTTTGTCACCGTTTATTCGTCAATAAAGTATGGATGCTTAACATCTAAAAGCTTCCTCTTCCTTTCTACTATTTCAGCTATTCAAATTGTATCCAAAATTTAGAACATACACTTTATTTTCTGCATCATTTTCTTTTAGCAATATGGACACTGTTAAGGTATAATGATTATAAATATGAATGGTATCTAAGGTCCTTAAAAACATTCTTTATTTATACATAAATTAAATATTCATGGTTAGCCATTACAGTTTCATTACCAGGAAAGTATCCAAGTAATATATTTGAGTCATAGTACATTTAAAATATAGTTCGAAGAAAATATGATTAAATTGGTAGTCAACTTTGGTGTACGCAGGGTCCTAAATTGGAATGCAAAGCTGCCATCTTTGGTAGCTAAATGATTCTCAAATCCAATTAGACATTGAATCAAAGGTAAATCAAGACATGACGGACAGAAAACCGTCTTGTCTTACTTTGTTTAAAGATAACACCTCGAAGAGAGACAGGGCACAGCCACCGGTTATAAAATCTGAGAAATCTAACACTGGCTGTTTCTTTCACGCTGCGACGCAATTTTCCATCATAATTTTCATCCCTCCCCCCTCCATACAATAACATATTGAATTTTGGTATGTACATCATTGAATACAATCATAATGCACTTTGTATAGCTTTTGAAACTACACTGGTGTGCAAAACTTAAGCAACAGGTGTGTTTATTGCCATAACTTAAGGAAAAATCATCTGAGAGACATGAAATTCAGAAATGAGGGAGAGTATTATGTACGTAAAGGATGACGAAAGCATCGGCACTGAAAAAGAAATACAATGCATACGGTATGGAATCAAACAAAAACAAGCTTTATTGAACGCATAGTATCGTGACTCATGATGGTCTATCCAACAGGAAGAACAACAAGCAGATGTTCCTTAATATGGTATATGTCCTCCCCTCACTGCAATGGTTGCTTCGCACCGTCTCCGCATACTCAGAACCAGCTGGTGCAACATTTCTTGCGGTAGGAGTACCCATTCTTCAATCAGCATGTGTTTGAGTTGTTGGGTGTTCTCCGGATGATGTAAGCGTGCTTCAATACGTCTCCCCAAAGCATCCTACATATGTTCGATGAGATTTAAATCTGGGGAGTACGCTGACCAATCCATTCGAGTGATATCTTCACTTTTCAGCAGCTCCTCAACAGCAAGAGTCCGATGTGGCCGTGCATTGTCATCCATAAAAATGAAGTCTGGGCCAATGGCACCTCGGAACAGATGCACATGGGGAAGAAGTACCTCCACACAATAGCGATCCCCGATTACAGACCCTCTATCGAAAATGTGGAGCTCAGTTCGCTCGTTCAGCATAATGTCTCTCCAGACAAGAACTCCAGGACCACCATAATGGTGTCTTTCCTTGATGTTACTGGTATAAAACCGTGTCCCGATCTCTCTCCAAATCAAAACGCGTTGAGAATCGCTTCTGGAACTGAACCGACTCTCATCCGTAAAGAGGACACAACTCCATTGATCAGTTGTCCAGTTTTTGCATGTAACTGTAACAACCACTGTAAACGGTGGCGTCGGTGGTCAACTTTCAACGGGAGGCAGCGTTCAGGACGGCGGGCGAATAGGCCCCCTTTGTTAAGGCGTCTGGCCACAGTAAACCGCGACACTTGTCGCCCCGTTGCTGTAGAGAGTTACTGAGCAATGACGCTTGCATACTGCCGTCGGCCTCGTTTCACTTCCAGGATGATATATCGGTCTTCCCTTCAGTTGTCCTCGGGCGGCCACCACCAACCTTTCTAACAGCTGTACCTGGGGTTTGGAACGCTTTCCAAGCGCGCGAAATGACACTTTTGTTGATTCCGAACTCTGCAGCTACACTGGTGACAGTACGCCCCTCCTCCAGCTTTCCGATCATTCTTCCACGTGTGAAGTCATCCAGGTGATTTCTTCTAGCCACATTGCATGAACTGACTCACTGGCACTTGCAGCGAACATGTTGAATTGCATCTGCGTCTTTCATCTTATTTTACTGTTGAGCAGCACGCGCCGACATCACGCGTTTTGCGTACGCTCACGTCGCTTCTGACGTTTCGTTCCTGATATTTGCATACGCGTGACGTTTCTACAGACTTACGTGTTCACTGTACTGATCTCCAGACCTCCTTTTCTGCAATTTCATGGTTATCTGCTTAATTTTTACATTGTTGCTTAAGTTTTGCACACCAGTGTATAAAACGACCTTAATTATGAACCAAACAAATTATCAAGATAAGTATTAAATTTTTTATACGTTGCTTTTAAGCAATGGATATTTTAAATAAGTTACTTTTAAGTATTATGTTAAAATTTTTCGTTCTAATTTTGAAATTGGAACAGATTGCAACATTATTTTTAGTGAAAGGGCACCAATGCTACCAGGAGCTTTGGTAAAGATGGGCAGTCAACTGTTGAAGGAGAAATTTCATCGATTTCAAGTCAAGTGGCTAAGTCAAAAGGCAACTTAGTAATAACTCACACTTTGAATTTCGGGCAGGGGTGGATGATGAATTTTCTGCACTGAAAACAAAAGTATTTCGTATATATATATATATATATATATATATATATATATATATATATATATATATATATATATATATATATATATATATATATATATATATATATATATATATATATATATTGCCGCACGCATAAGTCCCGATACCAAGTCCCGATAGCCGAGTTGGCAGAGCGTTGGACTGAACTTCCTCAGGTCTCGGGTTCGAATCCCGGCCCCGGCAGATTTATCCAAAGACTGGAATTTTGTTTCCGTTTTTAATGTATTGTTTCTCTAGGTTCTAGATGAATCCAGATCATTCTTTAGAGTGCATACTGGTTATTTCTCGAATATTCGAAGTGTATAAAAGCAGAGTTCATCGCCAGTTGGGCATGTTCTCAGTCCAGTGTTGTATCGAGCTCCAAGCGTTAGAATAAATCTAATTGTTTGTTTAATTGAACTGTGTACTTCTTTCGAACTCCGTGACAAGTTTGGTGGAGGCGCGGGGTACAATTACGTCAAACGTGGATAATAGTGACAACCTTCGCAGGAGCCTCCGGTTAAGAGGATTATCCCCCGAATTCGGACTGTTAAAAAATAGTAGGAAGAGGACAAAAATGCCGACCGAGCAAGAAGCCAAGCCCGCTGTAGTAACACCTTCGTTACAGCAATGGAGGAGCCCATCGACCTTCCGAGGGAGCGCCTGGGAAGACCCTCTCAAATGGCTTAAAGAGTACGATCGTGTAGCCAACTTTAACAAGTGGGATGACATGATGTGCCTGGCTAACGTTTATTTCTTTCTTGACGGAACTGCGAGACAGTGGTATGTCAACAACGAAGACGCCTTAGATTCCTGGGAAGCGTTTAAAAATGGACTAAGTGGACTTTTCGGTGACCGTCAAAAATATACCAGAAGGGCAGAAGAACAACTAAAATGCCGAGCCCAGCGTTCAGGCGAGAGTACACAGTCCTACATACAAAGTGTATTAGGACTTTGCCAAAAGGTAAATCCTCTGATGAAAGAAGACGAAAAAGTGTCACACCTAATGAAAGGTGTTGCTGAGGATATTTATCAGGCCCTGTTGACGAGAGAAATCAACGACACAGCAAGTTTTATCAAATGGTGCAACTATATCGAAGATATGAAGCAGAAGAGAGTTGGTCGACCGAGATTTGAAAGGCTTCCAAACGTCGTACCGGTTGCATCCCTGACGGATGAGACTGATTTGGTCTCTCTTATTCGCACAATCGTACGAGAAGAAGTCCATCGACTAGTTAACCAGACGCAAGAATCTTTGGACTCCGATCCCCAATCCTTAGAAGAGATCGTTCAAGACGAAGTTGAAAGGGTTTTGGCCCCAGTGTCAACAAAACCTACAGAAACTAGACCACGACCAACATACGCCGCTGTAACCAGGAAATACAGAGCTCCTGTTCAGAAATTCCCACCTGCACCAAGAAAAACAGATGTGTGGAGAACGGCTGACAACAGACCTGTTTGTTTCCACTGCGGACGTCCTGGACATGTAATGCGCTACTGCCGAGAGAGAAAGGCTGTCTTTGACAACTCTCGAAACCGCCGACGGAACTTCGACGACGTTGGCACTGAAGAAGAAATACGCCGACCAAACTCTTCTCGCCGTTTTACGCCAAGTCCCACGAGAGGCCGATCCCCAATACGTCGTTACAGATCCCCGTCGCCATATCGCCGATCCAGTCAGTCGCCAGGCCGTAGGAGCGAGGAAAACTAAGGAGAGCGACCTTCCAAGGAGGTGAGGCCGCGTGTACTGGAAATCCTCCGTCGACCGCCAAGATGACTGGTAACCAACTAGACGTAATAATAGATAAGAAGCCGATACGTGCTCTAGTAGATTCTGGGGCATCGTTTTCTGTCATATCCGATAAGTATCGCCGATTTTTAAAGAAAGTTCTGTTTGCTGATGCCAAGAGCGTTATGCTGAAAGTTGCGGATGGAAATTTTGTTCGGCCGATAGGGAAATGTGTTTTTACGTGTCCGTATAAACAATCGAGAACTGCCTTTTGAATTTATTGTTTTATCACATTGTAGCCATGACGTCATCCTAGGATGGGACTTTTTAGAGGCGTCTCAAGCCGTTATAGACTGTGGACAAAATGAACTTGTTCTAGAAGACATCTGTCGAGACTCCACAGCGCCTGACGCCTGGAATTTGTATGCCACCAGGGACTATACACTTAAGCCGCATTCTTTAACTAGAATAACAGTATCAGGATATCAAACCCGAGGAGACATAAATGTAGTTCTAGACGGCAGCAAACATTTGCTCTTCGAGAAAAATATTGCTACACCGTCCATGGTATCCACATATCGTAACGGAAAAAGTGATGTCTGGGTTACCAACCTGCAGTTCGAAACCAAATCATCCCTAGAGGAATGTGCATAGGCCAAGCTGAACCACTAAATGAAGGGCATCTATGTGTTATTTCCGACACATCGGGTTGCTTGGATGACCAGCAAAAAACTTCGGAGTCACAGATGAATTGTTCGTTAATGATGTCACCCGAGTTAAGTGACGAACAGAGAAACAAGCTATCCGAACTACTCCGGAAATTTTCTGGGCTTTTCACGAAGACCGACAAGTCGACAGCCGCGAAGACGAATGTGAAACACAGGATTTTTACTGGTGATCATGCTCCAATCAACCAACGAGCCTACAGAGTCTCGCCGACTGAAAGACGCATCATTCATGAAGAGGTTCAGAAAATGCTTGATGAAGGTATCGTCCAACCTTCTGAAAGTCCTTGGTCATCACCCATTGTGCTCGTAAAAAAAAAAAGACGGTAGTTGGCGTTTTTGCGTCGATTATCGCAAGCTGAATAGCGTCACGAAAAAGACGTTTATCCCTCTGCCTCGTATTGACGATACGCTCGACTGTCTGAAAGGTGCCATGTTCTTTTCTTCCATGGATCTCCGATCTGGTTATTGGCAAATAGAAATAGACGAAGCGGATCGTGAAAAGACGGCATTTATTACCCCGAAGGCTTATACGAGTTTAAAGTCATGCCGTTTGGTCTCTGTAATGCACCTGCGACCTTCGAGAGAATGATGGACAATTTGCTACGCCATTTTAAATGGACTATGTGTCTTTGTTACTTAGATGACATAATAGTGTTCTCAGAAACTTTTGAAGACCATCTTATACGATTAAGACTCGTTCTAAAATGTCTTCAGGAAGCTGGTCTTAAATTAAATTCAAAGAAGTGTCTTTTTGCTGCCCAAGAAGTAAAGATTCTGGGCCATCTTGTATCTAGTAATGGCGTTCGTCCCGATCCCGACAAAATAAAAGCCGTAAGAAATTTTCCCACTCCAAAGAATATACATGACATACGAAGTTTTCTTGGCCTTTGTTCATACTTTAGAAGATTTATTAAAGGTTTCTGTTATCTCGCCGAACCTTTGCAGTCGTTGCTGAAAAGTGGCGTGGAGTTTCATTGGGGTCCTGAAGAGGTGGAAGCATTTAACAGTCTTAAGAAAGCACTTACTTCGGATCCAGTATTGGGGATGTACGACGAAAGAGCTTCTACAGAAATCCATACTGATGCAAGCGGGTACGGTATCGGAGCTGTCCTAGTACAAATTCAGAATAATGTCGAGAAAGTTATAGCATACGCTTCTAGAACTCTGACAAAAGCCGAAAAGAATTATTCCACCACAGAAAGGGAATGCCTTGCCATCGTATGGGCTACCAACAAATTTCGGCCGTACATATTCGGAAAACACTTTACTGTTGTAACTGACCATCATTCCTTGTGCTGGCTCATGAATTTAAAGGATCCTTCAGGAAGGCTTGCCAGATGGGCCCTCCGACTTCAAGAGCATGATTTTGACGTAAAATATAAAACCGGTAAGAAGCATAGTGACGCCGACGCTCTTTCGAGAAATCCAGTGGAAGAGGAAACGGAAACATCAGACAAATTTTAGCAGTCACGACGAGTATGAACCTTGCGATGGAACAGAAAAAGGATCAAGACCTTGCGAAATTAAAACTTTTGAGCAACTCATCCAAAAACGAAGAATTCAGATTTATCGACGGTATCCTTTGCAGGAAGAATTTTGATCCAGATGGAAAGTTGTGGTTGCCAGTCATTCCTAAACATCTACGAGCAGACATACTAAGGCACTTTCATGACGCCCCCACCGCAGGACACCTTGGTTTCGCGAAAACTTATGACAGGATACGCAAGAGATTTTACTGGCCGGGAATGTACCGAAATGTCGTTCGGTATGTCATGCATTGTCGGGAGTGCCAAAGGAGAAAAGTCCGTTCCTCAACGACCACCTGGACGTTTAGTTCCCATCCCTCCAGCTATAGCTCCTTTCCATCGCATTGGAATTGATCTCCTTGGGAGATTTCAAAGTCTGCTCATGGAAACAAATGGATAATAGTCTGCACGGATTACTCAACACGATATGCAATAACAAAAGCCTTGCCGACAGCCGAAGTCGACGAAATAGCGAAGTTCTTACTTGAAGAAATTGTCCTCAGGCATGGAGCTCCTCGGTAATTATCACAGATCGTGGAGCCGTCTTTCGATCCAGACTTGTTTCCTCTCTCGTCGACTTGTGTAACATTGATCATCGTTTCACAACGGCGTATCATCCCCAAACAAATGGACTGACGGAGCGCTTCAATAAGACCTTGGCCGACATGTTGTCGATGTATGTGGATGTAGAGCAGAAAAATTGGGATGAAATTCTACCATTTTGTAACCTTCGCTTATAATACCGCTAAACAAGAGACCACAGGTTTTACGCCGTTCTATTTACTTCATGGTCGTGAAGCGGAAACGACACTAGATACAATGCTACCATTCTGTCCTAACGATTTTGATGACAATAACATCACCAAGATAGCGGCCAGAGCCGAAGAATCACGACAGCTAGCCCGGAGTGCACACTCTGAGAGCTCAAGACAAAGATCGTCGACGTTACGATTCCAAACACCAAATGGTATCCTACGCTCCCGGAGATCTCGTATGGGTTTTTACTCCAGTGAGAAAAAGTCGGTCTCTCCGAAAAACTCTTAAGAAGGTATTTCGGACCGTATCAGGTACTACGCCGTTTATCAGCCGTGACTTACGAAGTACAAGATTTTGATCCTGCTTCACGAAAAAGAAAACTAAGAGAAGTTGTCCATGTACTGCGTATGAAACCGTACCATGATCCCGCCGAGCAAATCGAAACCGAGGATATTCCTCCCAAAGAATCATACAAAGGACCCATCACTCGTTCCAGAATAAAGACCCTTAAACAAAATGACAGCGGGGCGCTGTCTTCTTTTTTCGAGGAGCAATGCCGCACGCATAAGTCCCGATACCAAGTCCCGATAGCCGAGTTGGCAGAGCGTTGGACTGAACTTCCTCAGGTCTCGGGTTCGAATCCCGGCCCCGGCAGATTTATCCAAAGACTGGAATTTTGTTTCCGTTTTTAATGTATTGTTTCTCTAGGTTCTAGATGAATCCAGATCATTCTTTAGAGTGCATACTGGTTATTTCTCGAATATTCCGAAGTGTATAAAAGCAGAGTTCATCGCCAGTTGGGCATGTTCTCAGTCCAGTGTTGTATCGAGCTCCAAGCGTTAGATTAAATCTAATTGTTTGTTTAATTGAACTGTGTACTTCTTTCGAACTCCGTGACAATATATATATATATATATATATATATATATATATATTTCTTTTTCAATACTAGTAATTATAAAATTTAATTTAGTTTTGATAAAAAAAATTAATTATCAAATACATTGTGCAGTAGTGATACATTTATATTTTATCAGTGCAAATGTGCATGTTATTTTTTTTATGATGTGAAAATGTAATTTTGTGTGTTTTGCTTCCCTTCTGTAAGTTAATTTTCTTAAAATAGTCTTTTATTTTCGACTTTTGTATATGCTCGCGCCCCACAGCTTAGAAACCGCTGCCTTTAAAGGGAGATTCGTATGAACCTTCCCTAAACGATGAGAAATTCAATCATTCTGTATAAAACTTTGGCCGACTGAGGAGCCTCGAAATCGGTGACATGCCTACCCACACTTTTTTTTATTGAATATTCAATAGTGTGGGTGTTCCTATAGTGAAATTTGTTAGTGTCATCTTAATAAATATTTCAGAAACTGAAATAATGGCTGATAGGCTTGAATTGATCACACAAATTATGTATTCTTCTGCTTATGCACCACCAAGGTCCCAAAATGAATCAGGACTATTCCATGAACTTTCCCATATTGGATTTAGGATTGTTCCACGATCCATGTTTTCAAAGACTATTAGCTACAGATTACCTAACGTTGAGAACGAGAGATTTTAGTGTAGTGCACCGAATAACTGCCCATTCCATCCCTCCAGGAACAGGATTCATATTACAATATCAAATGTATGATGAGCACTGCGTTCTCCTTAGTCGTTCCTGACACAGATATATCTGGATCACGATGATACACGTGGGGGAGAGAGTGGACTGCAAAGACGTTGCTGTGTCATCGTACCCAATTTTGCTGTTGCGAACAGTACTCTAGTTACGCATCTCTATGCGTCAAGGAAAACCGCCATGCAGACAGTCCGTGCTGCTCCAGAAGTCGTCGCACTGTCCATGTAAGTATTTTTACGTTTTAGAATGTGCTTCAGACAAGACCACTTCCTGACTCAAAATCAAACATATTGTAACTTATTCATTTCTGAATCATTATCAAATGACGTAAGTTATATCTAATCTTGTATGCTTTTTCTATAAAGATCTACACATAATGTGAAGTGCAGCTTTCAAAATGAGGGCTAAATTTAATGTACTGTAGCGTAAAATACATGCAGTTGCTTTCATTAAAGAAGGTATTTAAAATAAAAATTGCTAGTCATATTAGGTTATAAAATAGTATTTTATAAATTTAGTAAAAATATTACTTTATTTTCTAAATAATTTAACCTGTTTGTTTATTTCCAATATTTAATTACATCGTACAAACAATTTTCCTGTTGCACAAATATACCTCTGTCAAAACAAATGACTGTATAATAACTACTAATTTAAATATTGAATTCAGATAATATGTTTTTAAAAATTTTAATTAGGTTTTCATTATTCTTTATTATATAAAATTTTAAAACTATAAAAATTATTTCTTCGAATCCCTTAAAACGCTTGTATATTTAAAGACACACCAGATGTTTGATTAAAGTTAAAGTTGTAACTTCAAAAAGTTCTAGCTTTAAAACTATCGGTCGGAATTACTTCATATTTTATTAGAATATTAGTGAGTTAGTGGAATTTTTATTGGCGAATAAAAACGAAATAGTTCCCAAATGTGCGGATAGGTGGCGCTGTCAGCGTCAAAGCCATAAAGGATTTGTTAAACACAAGTTATTAGCTTAAAGAAAAGGGGTTAATTACATATTTCTCAGCGAAAAGAGAATAAAATGTGTTCACAGCGAAGATAACGATAGTGACTTGAGGAAAAGAGTAGCTTCATATTAAACGAACACGCTACGACTGATTATTGCGCAAATTGTTCGAAGTTTGAAATGCTCTCTGGCGTGAAGTGGCGTATTCCAAAACAGATCGGAAAGTATCTGTGCTGATGCTATGTATTTGGACTTTGATGCTGACATTCAAGCCGTCCAGATTCGCATTCCGTCCGCTGTAAAAAATATTCTTTATGTATCCCCAAAGCCTAAAATCACAAAGTTTAAATCGGAGGAACGTTGAGGTGTCGCTTTTAGAAAGGGGCGGAATATCATTCTATCACCTCCGAAATGAATTATCAGCAGCGGCTTTACAGGAGTAGCAGTATGAATTGGAACACCATCTTGCATGAATATTTTGTGATCCACACACTAAAGCTACCGAAGGGCAGAAAGGGCTTCATACTGTTTCGCAGTAATGGTGCAGAGAACTAGACTTGCAGGAGTGATCTCCTCGAAGAAGATTTCATCAATGACAAACGCTGTCATTTATTCTGCACCATACAGTGACCTTTCACAATGAAGAGACAATAGCTGCAGTGAAAGTGGATTTTCGGTTTTCTATATCCTGCAATTTTGCGTATTTACAGAATCTTGGAAATGGAAATGGGCTTCTTAAAACCACAGAATATTCTATGACCATCAATTATTCTGTTTCACCCGGGAAAGAAAAGATAGTGCTTCTTGATCATTCGGTAGCAACTGCTGCATATGAGTTACCTTGTACATATAACGATACAAGATGTTAAGGTTGGATTTAAGAACCGTGTTATTAGGCATATCTAGCATTCGTCAAATTCCCAGCGCACTGCTAGTTCACGAACCTGCACTAAGGCTTTGACCATATCTTCCACTGCCACCACCTCAACTAATCAGGTCTCTTCGAACTTTCTATCCGTTTATGCAAACCGTTCGTGGTCCCTAAGTCGATTCCCATGCCTTTTAATGTCTGGGACTTCTTTATAGCTGTTAACGCACATTCCCCGTTCTGGTAACAAAGTTTCACCAAAGTTCCTTTCTTATCAGAGTCGTGCTGAAGAACGCAGTCAAAATGTGTTATGTATGCCGCCACTACTCTGCATTTTCATCACAGCCAAGATTGCGGTGCCCATGCCAGGAATTTACACGTTTCCACCGTAAAAAGGCCATCTATGGGCACATTTTAGAACTATTTTGTTTTCCTTCTTCAAAAAAAAGGAAGAAAGAAAGAATTCCGTTGCCCCTAATGATAGCTATGGTAAAATATGAAATCATTCTGGACGATAGTTTCAAAGTTAGAGGGTTTTGAAATTACAGCTTTAATTATAATCCCTTGGTACATACACTTTTAATCATGGTACAAAATTATAAGTATCCATTTAATATTGGAAAAGTTAAACAATAAAATTAAAGATATTTTGATTTTATAATTGAAACAGTAGAGAGAGAGTGTGTGTTAAAACTGCTGTTTTAGATTTATTGAAAAAAATGATACTGTTACGAATTTTGTGTAAATAGTGTAAATAATCTGTATTTGAGTGTTTAATGCATTTATATTACTCTATGTTATATTTATGTCATGTTAAAATTGTACTATTCACAAGCAGTGCCGCCCCTTACGTTATAATGGCGATTCAATGAGAATTTTGCGAAATCTTGGCGGTAGAGCCAAGTTGGCATCATTTTTGGCGACCAAGTTGGTGGCCAATTTGTCGACTTTGGCAACCATTTTGGCGTCATTGGCAACCATGTTGGTAAATTCGGAACCCTCTGGAATCTTCTAGAAAGTTGTAGATCTCTCCACTAGTGTCATGTTCAATGACACGAGCAGTTATATTTCTAGAAGTTTCTGTCGCGCATATGAAAAGGATGCTCGCCGATACGGCGAGGAGTCTTGATTAAGCCAGCAAGTAGTGAGGATTGTTTTGACTAGCGATTAGCTCGGCTGTGCTTGTGAATTATCTTTACTTAAGTGTAATTTTAAACACTGTTTATTGTGTTTGATTGCTGTTGAACGTGTGGAGACCTTCGGATATTTACCCTATGAATATTGCCGATGAATCCTGTATTGAAAGGATTGGATTTTCGATAATAAATTCGCATCGCTTTTGAAGAACTGATTATTTTTTTCTTTGTGATTGTTTTCGCATAAAATCCTCGAATCCGGATTTACGTAATAATACTATTATTTAGTGTTTTATGCTCTAATTAACTATAGAGTTTTTTATTAACTTATTTAATATTTCTTACTTATTTCGATATTCGAATAAAATATTCATAATTATGAGTATTATGTTGTTATATATACATTTTAAACTACTAGCGCAAAAAATATCTCTACAAAATAAATACATTTTTTCACATTCGTCGTAAGCAGGATTTATTAAAATTCATTGACTCTACAAATCCAAGGTGCATGTATAATAAATCACACTTAAAAAAATATGCTCACTCAATCACTTTTTTTTTCATAACGTATGAAACATCTAAATAATTAAATGAAATTTACCTCAATTTAGGTAAATTTTATCTTACAAAATTTTAATTACATTTCCAGGAATATATAAATTATTTATTATAATCTCAAAATATAATTTTTTTTCAAAACTACATATGAAAGACTAAATTCTTCTTTTCTCAATACTCAAAAGAAAGAAGGAAAATAGAAAATGGAGTTTAAAAAAAAAGTTTTTTCGCTATCTAGGTCACGATTGGAGTTATTTTTCTACCTTTTCAACCCAACGCGTCAAAAGTTCAGTCAGAACATATTGACACTACAAAGTGCGAAGACTCCCATGTAAATCGACTCACTGAAAGAACGCATGCGCTACTTCGTGAAAGAAATCAATAACTTTCTGAATAAAATCAACCCTCAACATGATAAAAAAAAAAGTTGAAGTACATTTGGGACACAGATAGTTTCATAAAAAATTACATTTTTTGTTTTTATAAAAATAATAATTTATTTTAAACATTTTTTCATTGAAAAAATACAGAAGCACATATAACAGAATTTCAAAATGGACATTATATTTTTGATTTTTTAAAAAAGAAATTAATTTATATTTAAATGTAGAAGGAATTTATTAAATTGAACTAACTTGGCTGTAAATTAATTAATTAGTTTTAACTGTGAAATGGAGTTAAATAAATCGGCTAATTCGAAAATGCAAAATAATTTTTCCCTTAAGATGCATTTTCTCTAAGCAATATTTAACTTTGCTACCTCAGGAGAGTTTTATTTTTTCATATAATTTTTAATTACTTATTTAAGGTTAATTAAGAATTCTCTTATAGAATCTCGGAAACCCTTTTTTCTTTTAAAAATATTTTTGAAGTAATTTAAATACCCACTTAAATTTTAGATAATTCTGATAAAGAAAGAAGGGGTAGAGTATACTTTTTAGAATTTTTTTATCAACCAAGTGCAATGAAATTTTTCATTGAAATGTCTTTTTTTTTTTTTAATTCCTCAACTTTTATACTCAATATGCAATGAAATGTTATGATATGTGGACTTAAAGGTGGAAGATAAACTTATGAACAACAAATCTGAAATTGCTTTTTAATTTTCTTTGTAAAATTTCAAAAAAGCTAGATTTTTTCATAAAAGTAGTTGCCTTACTATTATTTGAAATATTTGTTTAAAAGATCAATATTTTTATCTAGACGATTTTTAAGTAGATCCGGTTGTTTCTAAGTTAAATATGTTTTAAAATCCCATTATATCTGGGAACTGTCTTTCATCAATACAAATTGAAGATAGAATTCATTCCAAATTTTGGCTTAAAAATAAGGGAAAAAATGCTTTCAAAAAGTTGTATTGAAGGAAATAATTACACTGACTCTCCAATGAATGTTTATTATTATTTTCTTGCTTTAAAGGCAAAGTTCATTCTGTTCCGTAGTAAGAATGCCTTTTTTTTTATTTGTTTCCAGATTAAGAGGGTTAACGTTGCCTTCTGATAAACAAATT
The DNA here is from genome assembly GCA_019973935.1 of Trichonephila clavipes. Taxonomy (NCBI): domain Eukaryota; kingdom Metazoa; phylum Arthropoda; class Arachnida; order Araneae; family Nephilidae; genus Trichonephila; species Trichonephila clavipes. The sequence continues at coordinate 149,943 of BMAU01006692.1, forward strand.
AAGTAATAACACGGAAACTGAATGTTGGCGCTGCGATCGTCACCCCCCTCGCTCACCCCCACTTGTACATTCACTTGCATGGGAAACACTGCACAAAGTAGTCGCAATAAATGCTGCTTTAAAACTCACATTTTTAATTTAATACTGTACAATTTCAATAATACTAAGAACTGTTCTGAATAAACTCGCATACTTTTTTCTAAGCAAAATTTATTATTTCATAAAAGAGCATATCAGCAGCTAATTTTCTACATTGCTACTACCTTTATTTAGATATTTGTCTTAATGGAAAATCATACTCTCTTCTCAGAGAAAGACATTACCAGTGAAGAGAGCCACTGCTAAACGGTGGTTTGTGGAACCTTTCACAAAGCAATTTTATAGTGAACCATCAATTTTCATGAAACTTCTCATTCACTTTTTCAAGCAAAGCATTGTCGAACAACAGAAGCTCCCTTTTCGCGTTTTGTCATGATTAAAGATGCTGTTTACACTTAATTAGGGAACTTATGTATTTTTTCATTATTCTTCCATTCATTTCATTTTCATTATGAATATGCACACGTTAACTGTGAATTTCAACTGAAGCTTATCATTCCTTGCACTCAAAAAACGGATTACACAGAACGTACTTCATAGTCAGCGGGATCGTCAATCGTCAAACATTTTGAGCCCTCACTAACACACTTAACAGCAACTCAATCCGGCTTTTACGGTGTGACTAGACTGACAATTAAACTGGGCCACGAATGCGCAAGTGTATAGTTGCGACACTACAGCCGCAATTGCACTAGAAGGAAACGGAAATTAGTTTCCAGACATGCCTCGTATAAATAGAAAGCATCTTGTGTCCCATAGCAGGATTTTAATAGGATTAATGTTATACCTATAAGTATAATCAAAACTTAGTCGATATTCCTTCCATCCTCAGTGGCTCGTCAGCTCAGGGTGGGCCTTTGCCTTCTCAAGAAGATTTTTCCAGTTAACCTTCTTCCTGCTAGTGTTCTGCAATTCTTAGTTCTCAAAACTAGAAGATCTTTTCCTAGACCATCAGTCCATCTGAGATTCGGCATACCCTTTCTTCGTGTGCCAGTTGCTTGAATATTGAAGACTTTTTAGTGGTGCGGTCTTCGTCCATTCTAACAACGTGAACTGTCCATTTAATTCGCTGTATTTTGATCAAGGTAATGATGTCAGATTCTTTATAGGGTTGATAGAGCCCGAAATTTGATCTTCGCCACGTTCCAATTTCCTGAATTCTTCCAAAAATAAAATCTTCCTTTCATAGATACTTATCATGTTCTTATATGCTCGAAAAATGGACCAAGTTTCACATGCATAAGTTAATACTGATCTTAAAAGACATTTATACAATAGAACCTTTGTGTTTTCTTTTGATTAAATTCGCGCGCGCGCGCGCGATTTCATATATTTTCGTTTTCCATTAAGACATCTATTAGCCATAGTAATTCTCTTTTGGATTTCAGTAGTACAATCGCTTCTATTGTTAATTTAAGGGAAACTGACAACAACTTCAAAATTATACTCTTCAATTTTAAAGTGGGAATTGCTAAAATATGATTTAGTGCAAGGAATACATTTGGTCTTATTCTCATTGATTTTCAATCTCATCCAGAGGGCCTCTTTCTCTAAAGATAAGAAGGCTTGTCTTAGTGCGGTGGGTGTTCGAGCAATGATATGAATGTGATCAGCAAAAGACTACAACTATGTTGATTTAGTCAATATCCAGACTTTTTTAAAAATATATTTCATTGCAAAAATAGGGAATAATCTCCTTTTTTATCATGTTTGAAACAGACGGTATATAAAAGAAAACATAAGTTGCTTTAAAATATGAGTTGAGTAAGAATCAGATTGATGACTTAAATAACGCTAACGCCGCACTGGGAATCAACAAGAGAACTATTGGAAACGGAAGTCGTGTGACGTCTTACGCGTCTTTTCTTTAACAAGTCCTTTGGGTTCTTTGGGCCAGAATTAAGGGCAACTCTTTTCCAACCAAATCCAAGAAACGAGAAGTGAAGAGATGCACTTAGATAAATATAGGATCTTAGAGTAAGCGTGATGGCAATGTGATGGTAGTGTAAAGGAATGTTCGACAATTAACGTGCGTTGTGGTAGTGGATGATTATTGAAGTTCGTCGTTCAAGATTCAAGTTCTACGTGTCGTGGATAAACATATTGGTGATCGATTAGAAGTTAAATGTACAGCTACATACCACTGTAGATCAAGACAAGTTTATTACAGAATAATATACGGTAGGTTTGATTAGTTACTATTATTATATTTGAAGATTAGGCGTTTCAATTATTGAGATAGGTCTGTATTATATTGTGTGTTGCGTATTGCGTCATCGTAGATTCTCTCATTCATTAATTTATAACATTATATTTGTTCAATGTTAAGATGAATATCTTAATAAAGTCATATTAAGATAATGTTTGATTCTAGTTCTTACGATAACACTACACCTCTAGCTCACGCTGATGCTTCGAGGGATGTGCTTCAAGGGGAGGTATATCACCGTCGTAATTCTGTTCCACAATCAAGTGACGAAGGTGACACTTAAGTTGGCATCCTACTCTCGAAACTTCCACGGCAATGTGATGACTTTGAACGCTGACAAATTTGACGTACATCATATCCTTTACCCGGTGGGTATTTTAATAGCACCAGGACTTGAATCCCCGACTCGACAGAAGCAGTGCCAAAATTTAGCTATCGTTATAGTGGAAAAACTGAAATTTATTTCCAATTACATTGGAGGTTGGTACCGCCTATCCATCTAACAGTGAACCAACCCTCATAGTACAAATTATACAAATGTTCGCATTCATTGCTCAAACTTTAAGACTGTAATTTACATGTATAATATAGTTCTATTTCTTTTCAATATACAGTAGAACGTCGTTTATCCGGAGCGTCAAATATCCCAACCAATTTTTTTCAGAGACCTTGCAGCGAAAAAACGAAGGTGTACAATGATACAGAGAAAAATAAATGATTATTTTCAACAATAAAGGTAAAATTGCTCTTATTTTGCTTTTTCTTCAAGCACGTTTCCCGCATGTGATGATTTTCAATATTCGTATAGTGTCTGGTTTCATATACTGCATCGATTGCATTCGGTTTTCGGTTCTTTCGGTACTCCAATCGCGTATCCGAGTGGTTTTCGGTCCCAATTGATTCGGATAAACGTTGTTCTACTGTATCGTAAACAGGGAAAAAAATTTAATTATAATCTCTTTAAAAAATTATGTCTTTCGTACACTTTCTTCGTTTGTTCTTTTTTTAACTAAACTTGTTTGGGGCACTCCTCTTCCCCTAAATTCAACTTTTTATGACCCATTTTTACTTACCATACCTTATGTATAAATAAATTTATTACAGCACCATAAAAAACTTTTTTCCTATCGAGAGCATATTTTGTGTAATTAATGTTTTATCTGTTTGTGTTGTTTTTTGTGTGTTTCATCCTAAAATAGTGCAGATAATTTCTAACTGGATTTTTAGTTTGTTAAAATTACTCTCCATTGTATTTATTTTATGGTAAAAACTGTAATATTTGCAAGCAACGCCTTCAATTACATATAATGGCGTTTCAATAGAAACTTGGCAAAATATTGGCAATACAGCCAAGTTGGCATAATTTTTGGTGGCCATGTTGGGAATTCGCCACCACACGAGTTTTTCTGAAAATTACTGGAGAAATCTAAAACATCACGATCTGTGACCTAAGCGAAATAAATCTTTTACTGTATCACGAAATTTTTTTTTATATACAAAGAGAGATTTATACTCATGCTCAGCTATATATAACTGCAATTTTATTATGCGCATGTAAACGGACTTAATTAGATTTCAGGAATATGCATAAAAAGGCAATGAAAAGCTTTAGAGCAGCCCACACAGTTCATACACAAACATTTACTTCGATACAATTTATTATATGCTTCCATAATCGATTAAAAGAAGTTAATATTTCAGTAGGCGTATGTATAGTGAACGTTTTCTTAGTGAGATAGATGTATTCAGATAAAGTACAGGAAGAAACTAGAAAAATATATTATGCAAATAAATGATATTCTTAGAACTACTCTTCGGTTTATCAAATTAAATTTTCTCGTAAAGTTAATTTCGAGAAAAATTCTTTTTTTCTTTCACAATCCCAGGGGATGACTAGATTTAAAAACAAGCGCTGCTTACTTGGTTTTAGTAAAGATTAAAGACACGCGATGAAAAAGAAAAATGTAGCTTTACTTGATTCTTAAATTTACTTTGAATGTCACAATTTTAAATGTCATTTTAAAAGAAATGTCCAAGGACTTAGATTTCTTGTAGAAAAGAAACTTCGCGATTGCAATCACGACGCAAAAGTTTTTTGAATCACGTCTCCACTGGCAATTTCACTGCACAGGAAGAAACATTTGGGAATTATTTTTTTGTTTTCTGAGAGAAATTCCTTCTATATTACCGCTGAGATTTGTAGATTAAACAACGTGAATTCTTACAAGCCTATTTCGATTTTTTCTCCATGTATACTAAAAATGTTTAAGGTTGTTAAATCTAGTGTTTTAAGGCTTAATAATTTATCAAATATTCATCGTCATTACTTTTTCTAAAATGGAATATGTTTTATCAGATTTATGTGATACAATTTACAACAGTGTTAAAAAATCTATGTGTTTTTCTCTTGTAAGAATACCTTTATATATATATATATATATATATATATATATATATATATATATATATATATATATATATATTATATATATATGTATATATATATATATATATATACAATTAATCTTTGACATATTTTCACTGCTATACCAATTCCTACTTCATATCGTGGATGTTGTTGTTTTTTTTTCTTCTTACTCGTTTCTTTTTGAAAAATTAATGAAAACAAAACAAAAAGATGTGTTTCGAAAGAAATAATAGCTTCCAAGTGAATATTTTATGGTGCATCTCCAACATTTATTCTCTTTTCCTGCATATTTTCTTTGTTTATCATCTATTAAGCAGATAAATAATAACTTTGATAAAAATGGTAGGTTATCGCCCCTTGATTTAGAGATGATATGCATAGTATAAACATCAATTATAAATTTTGTGGGTTCATTTGATTTAAATCAACGGGAAAAAAATTTCTATTCATGTTTCTTTTCCAGATCAAAACTTTTTTGAAAAAAGAAAAGACCGTTTTGATCAAATTTTCAAAAATGAACCCAAAACTATACAATGTTCTTCAAATGAAGTATTCATTCAATGGATAGGAAAAAGTATTTTGATTTAGTATTCCAGCCGATGAAACCTAAGTGTATGTAGGCTAACAAACTCTCAACCGATGGATAGTGGGCCGACATTTTTAATAAATTCTCACTGGAACTAGATGGGTGCATGTTAATTTTTTGGAAATCAAAGTCTCTATGATGGCATGGCGGAATGGAGAGATTGGGTGTTGTAAGTGTTATTCTTTCCACGTGTGACACTGTAATTTAAAACTATCAGATAAATCTCCAATGGCTCTAGTGAGCTCTCTAGATTGATTTTGATCAAACAGCCATACTTTGTCACTTGCCTTGGCAAAAACTTGTGAGAAACCTCCACACAAAAGTGCAATGTCCAGTACTTCTGCATTGAAATCCATTAATATAGAACAGAAAATTGAAAACACAGAGATAAAAAACTTCAACACTTATACATACAGTTGAACCTGTTTTTGTGTGGTAGATAGGGACCACATAAAAATAAACGCACAAAAAATATTCAAAAATTTCATAAATTCTTACATAAAACAAACTAATTCATGGAAATACTACAGAAATTTTTGTATGTGGTGGATAGGGACCACATTAAAAAAGAAACAAAAAAGTCGCATTTATAAAATATGTTATGCGAAATTTATGTAAAAGTACTTTTATAAGAAAATAAATAATTAAAAACTACGCATGGAAACATTTTAAAAACATATAGTTTCTCGTTGTACACACGGATAAGTTTTCAAAATGCACAAACATAATTTATTGCTACTCATCGAAATCCAAAGCCCTGTAATAAATAAGTTCAAAATCGCTTTAGTCACTTGAAGGTACAATTTCAATTGATTTATTTTTAGCAACATAAAGTAAGAGATAAGTTTTTGTGATGAAGGTCCGGTGGTCAGTTACTTGTAAATGTCACGATAACTAGATAAACATGATTAAAGATCTTTTTGGAATTTTATACTCCTTTCTTAATTGGTATCTATTTTAAGAAAATGCTTTTCCAACTTATTGGAAAGCTGGATCCCTGCATATTTTTATCCGCTTCTTGTCTGTCTTCATAATCTATCAAATTATTGATAATGTCACTGTCATTGAAAGTTTCGTTTTCAATCAAGAGCGGGCTACTGGAGCGTTGAGAGAAAGGAACTGAATGCGCATTGTTAGGAGATTGTTCATAACAAATGAACAGAGCTTCTTGAAGTGTCTACATTTCAGTGGTGTAATGTACAGCCCCGCATCACGTGGGAGGAGCAGGACTCTCGAGGCCCAAAGCCTGACTTACGCTAAATGTGTATTTACCCAATTTATAAAATATTAAAGGCAAAACCAGATTTTCAGGGGGTGGGGGTTCGTAACATTCTCAGTACACCACAGTTAAATAGACAGAAAGCATTACATTTTAGCCAAAGACATTGAAAATCATACACCGCACAAAAAAGATCGCACATAAAAAATTGCGCAAAAATAAAATCGCACGAAACAAATCGCATAAAAACAGGTTCTACTGTATAAAATTATCCTTAGAAGATAGATGATAATTTTAGTAAGTATACTTAAAAATGTTTTCAGAGTTCTGTCACATTAATGTGACCATCTGTCAAAAACTATACGTCATTTCTCACTGCACGAATTGCAGGCAAAAAGTGAGTCTGAGGGTCTGGAGGGTCGTATTTATGTGCCAGATGAAAATCCAGTTCCGGGGCCAGTTGCCCTAAATTACTTAGTTAAGGATCCATGGTACGATCAACTTTATCAACAAATTCTTGATTACGCTTAAGTCCGGTGTGTTTTGAAGCTTGTGTAGTGCCGGTTATGACCAAAGTTATTCATGTATTCAAGCCTGAAGGCACTAAAGACCAACTGAAGAGCCAGATACACGTTAAATCTGCTAAGACTGAAAGTCCTTAAGTTGCTGTGGATGTTTGGAAAGTGGGGTTCTAGTTTAAGTTTCGTCTTTTTTACTCAACTGAGATTTAAAAGTACGAGATCCATAACCAAGAGACCTGGAGTGGCTTCAAAAGTGTGTAGCTAGTAAACAATCAATCGATCGATCATATAATTCCTACATTCTTGTCTTAAGAAGCTGGTGACAGCATCGTACTGTAGCCACATAATCCTCCATTGGTTTTTAGGAGCAACACATAGTAAATTTAAAGGCATCTAATACATGAAGTTAAGGCTCTTCTGTTTACTGAAGTGGTCTGGTAAGAAACACCACCAGTCAATTTTGTTCATGAGTTATTTAAATCCAAACATTCATGAAGAGTGCTTCCTGGTGGTTTCTTGATTGTAAAGCACATGACTTTAAGGAGGCCCTTGCATTACTGCAGTACATATTAAATATGACATCGCATGTGAAGATTGCCTTGTCTATCAAGATAATAGGTGCTACAATTCATCATGGCAGTATGTCCTATTTCAAGAACACACATGCTAAAAAGAAGCACTGGAAAAAATCCAACTTTTTTACAGCATGCTCCCATTGAAGAAACATTCGCCACATAGTCACATGATTACTTTTAGAGTGGTGGTTCAGCTATTTCATTCAGAATTAATTCCACCTCATTAATCTTCCAGATTTTTCCTCCATAACATATGGCTGAACATCTCTGCGAGTTCCCTGTGCAACAATTGAAATGTGCAATGATCTATCTTTGCTCTATTTGTGAAAATCCTTCTTTGTAAAACCCTTGTTCTTCTCTCCCATTACTGTTGGTGGACCCACACATAAAACGCATACCTGCCTTCTGAGAATTCCAATGCCGCTCCAAATTTGGAAAGTAACAGCAGTCAAATGGAAAGTGCTGAAAAATATATAAATAGGTTTAGCTTATTCTATAAGAATTATCCTTTTTTCTGATACTTTAATGACGGTGATGTTTCTGTTGATTTGATTTGAAAGAAGTATAGAAATATCTTCCTTCTTTTCTTCAGGACTGGAATAATTTTCTTATGGTATAAGGATTCTCAGTGGATTCTCAGATATACAGAAATCTCCCACCAGCCACTCAGAAGTTTCCATCGGATTCAAAATTGTACTGAGATTTTTGTTTGTTTTGGTAAAATAAGAGGAGCAACAATAATTATAGATTTCATTTTAAAAAATATAATGCGTTGTAGTCTTAAATACCCATCACATTCGACATTTTTAGGGGGGTGATTTAAAAGCAAAAATATTTATAATGAAATTTTTAGTTAAATGTGTTCAAAATAGGGGAATTATAAAACATACTCATGTCCAAAATTAATGTAATAGACATAGATTCTGTGAAAATTTTGACAGTGTTAGAAAGAATATAGCAACATAATGATATTGAAAAGATTTTAAATGTGAATTAAGATACAAGTCATATCAAAAAGGGATAAATCATAGATCATAGATAAAACATTTAACTTAAGAAAAGTCTATCTAATATGGAGTGTGACCACTTTGAACTGCTATACAAGCCTCACAACCAGCTGCTGTACAGTTTATGAAGGTTTCAATGAGTATTTGTGGCAATAACGCTTTCTCGTATGCCTGCGTCCGCTCTGGGATGACGATGGACTATGATTAGTTATATGCTTTATTTTTAGTGCAGCTTTGGAAGTTGAACAAAGAAGTTTTTGAGGCATGTTAGTGAAGCCTATTTTTGTATTTTATATGTGCTTGGTTTTAATGTTTTTTAATATTCGTTTTTAAAAATGGCTGGCATTACAAGTATTGCAGTATCTTCACAGTCTAAGAAAAGGAAAGTAAAAAAATTGACTGAAGCCGAAACATTAGAATTACCTTTTATTTTCATGTTTTAAGAAATATTAGAATTAGAGTGACACATGAAAATAAAAGGTTTTTCCGTTTTTTCTTACTTTACTGCTAAAATACAAAGGAATGTTTTTAATCATTAAAATACCATTTTGTAATTCGGCTTCTGAGGATGGTTATACCAATTTTACAGGCAGCGAATGTGTTAATTCATACGGCAACTATCCGCTCCTTCATGAAGTTCATTAATGCGAGTTTTGTGTGGCTGCGCATTATTGATCATAAAAATGTAGTCAGGACTCATAGTACCCAGAAAAACCTCGCACAGGCTTCAGGAATCGCATCCTTAAATTGCTGTGCGTTGTTAGTACCCGCATAGAAAACTTCTCGCATACTTCTCAACAGTATTCCACCACATACAACGATTCCTTTGCTACCAGATCTCTGTAGATTTTTGTTACGTAGGGACGATGAAAGCGAGTTCCATTTTCTCTCGAGATGAAGGTTCGACGAGAATTACTTTATCTTGTACAGTTCGATCACTGAAAAGAACACACCTCCATTCTTGTAGTTTCCACGACTGATGTTTTCAGACCTTTTCTGCAAGATACAGACAAAATGACGCACCAGACTGAACGCCGGGCGTAAAGGTCAGTTTCTACAAGATGACTGTGGACTGTAGACACCGAAGCAAGGTCACGCAGTAGTGATTCTGTACTGATGTCGATGCTCTGTGGTAACATTGGTCGACCTTACTGGAGGTTGACCTTGTTTGGAATTAATTTCATAACCTAGAGACCACTTTCGGGCCACTTGTAACCGTCAAGCCTCCTCAACTTGAGAGGGGCCGGTTTCAAGTCTGCCAACAATCTCAAGGAATCATCAAAACGATTACGAGAAGACATTCTCACAGCAAAAAGACTAATTCGTTTGTTTTAATGTAATATTCACAAAATAGGATGCAAAGTTCCTATATGCTTGAACAGTGTCAGTCCAGTAGTTTTGCAAAAACTAACGCTTAACAATATCTTTTCTTAAACTAAAGGTTGATATTGTACTACCCATCTTCAAAATTTATAAAATACAAATTCTATCAATTTTACTGGAAGCATTTTAAAATTTTGACGAAAAATATGTTTGTGACATTAATTTGGACATAAGATGAAATAATTATTAAAGAGGTTTTAGATGTCTCTCTCTCTCTCCTTGTTTAATCAATTCCTTTCATCATTTTTAATAGACTAATAAAATCATTAGCATTAATACAGGATTAAAGTAAGAATTCAATTAAATTGTTTATTTTTAATGTTATTACTCCTATATTAAACATATTTAAAGCTTTCCTCTTGAGTTTATTCTTATGCATTCATTTTAGTTTTAAAATTAAATAACATCGTCAGAAGCTTTAAAATCATATTACAATTCCATAGCCTCTGCTTAACAATGGGGAACAAAGAGCTGAAATAGTTTCAGCTGTTCTCCAAAAGACAAAGCAGAGAAAATGCAACAAATAAATAAAATAAGAGCATCCAATTGTACATTTCTTTTTTACAGTCATTATTTACGTTGCTGTTATAGATACTGACATTGCTGATACAGCATAAGATATTTCTTTCCATCTATTCCTTTTTCTTCCCAAAACAAATACAGTTGCTCAATTCTTGGGGAAAAGGAAAAAAGGAGAAACTGAGTTTCTATAACAAGTGCCTTAACTGACAAAGGCAAAGGAAAGTACTCTCAATTTAAGTTGGAAGAATGGTTTCAAAGAGAAAGAGAGAGATTTCAGAGGCAAGCAAATATAAATGGAACAATAGTGAAACTATGCATAAAGAGATAAGCTTATAATGAATGATACTTTGTTTTTTAAAAATAAAATACGTAGCGTTAAAGGGTCGTGAAGCACTTTTTACTTAGATTTCGAATGATTAAATATTATTTCCAACTTTTTAACTAAAAACGATTTTTTGTCAGTTAAATAAAAAAGTCGACAAAAAGAAATTCACAAAGCAATTTCAGAATTCGGAATTGAATTAATATCGAAAAATAATTTTCATTGGCAGAAAGAAAATGTGATCGAAAACTATCAATAAGTTACCTTCAATCATTGCAGTACATATAAATTTGTTAAAGTCATTTAAATTTCATTTTAACCTGTAACAAGACATTTTGCATCATTCATCACGAAAACATCATGCATCGTTAGAACTTTTTGTTTCAATAAAAAGACGTTTAAAATATTTGTGTGAATTACAGTTTGTAATAGAATTGCACATTCTGAAGCCTAATTGTAACCGTGGTAAGCCTAGAGTAGCCACAGTTGTGGTAACGAGCTCGTGGTCAACGTGTTATGAGTTTGAGCCAATACCGTTGAAGATCCACCGTGCAGAGGCGCCCGATGCATGTTAAATGCAGTGAAATACGTTTAACGTGAAAGCGCTTTAGGTATCCGACTACGTTCGGAACCGTGATTTTAAAAAAGCGCATAAATGGATAATTTCAACGATATTTAGTGTCACTTAGATTAGAATAAATGCATAAAATTGATTTAAGGACATTTTGAAAAAAAAATTATTTAAATATACTATTTTGGCAAAAAATTAACTTAGAATAATCTTTTTTCCAAATGTTCTCCTTTTGTGAAAAATGGTTTTATTATAATAATATTTTGCCTGTATATAGCTCAGATCTCTCTACAGAAACTCAACTAGAATTTTTTGAAAAATTCACATTATTTTCAGAGTTACCACCCATTGAAATAATTATTGGCGTTTTTTCTTAAAATTGCTCCCCTCCGTTGTCGTAAAATATGAATAAACCCACTTCTAAGTTATATAGATTTATAGAGCGCTATTACAGGCAAAGCATTTTTTCACGGAACATTTCCGAACGCATAATTTTTTCGGATATCTTAAGTGAATCATGAAATATAAAATGCGGTTGTTAATACAAAATAATATAACGTTTCTGACAAACTATGTATTTTCATAATTTTTTTCTCTTAACACGAAACGAGAATAGCTTAAAACAGAATACGGAGCACCAGCGGAATTGGACTTTCCTATTATATTATTGGAAGAACTCTTTGCATTAGATTGTGATAATGTGTGTACTGCCTCAATTATGGCAGGCAAAGATATTTTGGAGTTTTTTCAGAGCTCTCTTAGAGAGATTGATGCAGATTCCAAGGATGAAAAGGAAATTAATAATGCAGCTTCTGTTCCCACATCTTCCGAAATGAGGAATGACATTAAAAGTATGGGTATATAATTAGAAAAGTATCAGATTATTTTCCAAAAACTCATTAATTTTTTCAAAATAATTTCAAAATTTTGCATTAAAATTCCTTAAGTTCCTGTGAAAAATTTTGTTACATTGATTTATATTAAATATATGCATATATACATATTTATGTTAGTAAAATAAACTCTAATCTACTTAGTTTTATTGATATATGTTTTTTGCAGTATCCTTTTGCACGAAAAAGTATTTCACAGTCCCTTCAGTTACATGTTAAGCAATTTTCATTGTATTGTCGATGCTCAAATGTCCACCAATTGGTATGATGTAGAACAGAGGTTCCCAAACTTTCTGACTCATAGATCTCTTGCCATGTTTTACGTTTTGGGGTAGACCCCTGCTTACCTAATATTAAATTTCTGCGCATTGATCAACTTAAATATCTTTTTTGGCAGCTGGTACAGAGCTACTTACTGTGAAATATTAAAATTTTTAACTGTAGAGAAGTATAGTGTTTAAAACTTAAGAAAAACATGTTAGTTAATTTTAAATTTAAATTTAGTAATACATAAAATAATTGAGCAATAAACAAAAGTCCTTTTAATAAGAGGGATAAATATGGTGCTTCAATAACAATTTTTTAACATTTAGTATCAGCCTTGTCGAGTTTAACCTTAAATTTCTTTAAAATTCCTTTAAATGTTAATAATGTCCAGTGTTTTTTTTTGTCTACTATAGTCAAAGCATTCCCAAACCTAGATTCAAAATCTGAATAGAGTACATTTAAATGAACATAGGTTCAAAAATATTATTCTGGTAGATTGTCTGTGACAAAATGAGAAACTGGGAAAATTCGAGACGTCCAATATCATACTCCTTTAGCTTAATTCAGGCAAGAAAAACTGAAATGATGGTCCTTATTTTAATAAAATACATGCTGTCACCTTGTAACTGTGTAAATTAACCTCATTAAATTTAGTTAATAAATCTGTTAAATGAGTAAAATCTGGTTTCCACTTGATTACATTTTCCTTTAAAATTAAAGTCACGATGTGGTTAAATGACAGCCTTTATCACTGACCCCCATTTACACCTCATAGACCCCTAAATTCTTTTTCACTCAAGTGGACCCTTTGAAAGTCGTCATAGACCCCTTAGGGTCTATATAGACCACTTTGAAAATCACTGGTGTAGAAGTTAGGAGAGGGGTGGAAGCTCAGTTGTCATCTTCGTCACTTGACCATGGTTCAAAATTACGAGGCTCATTGCCAATAGCCCTCGAGCAGCTTTATAGATCAACTAAAGTACAACACTCATTCTAAACATTAGTATGAAACGCATAGAATGGTACATTTTAATATGTGGTACTCTTCTCTCCCCCATAACATTTTCATTTAAACTATTAAAAACTATGTATTCCACGTAAGGGTAAACTGTGTACTGCCATGTGCTTTTTCACTTTTGTTTTACAATTTCTTGTAATACTTTATTTTTCTCTCCATAGCCAAGAGAAAAAAAGAAGCAAAAATAATTTCAAAATTCCGATAAAGGATTTTCCGTTTATTCCAAGGAATTTCAGTTTCTGGAAATCAATTTTTTCTCGGTATTTTGAGTTCTCTTAAAGTGTACAATCGTTATTTTTGTACTTGAACACTGCATCAACTATTTGAGAGGAAAGCATTACCAAAACATTAAAGAAACGTCCGGAGTATTTCATTTTACTTAATACACTGCATTTGATAAAAAAAAACACTTCTCGAAAATAATTTACAGAATAAAGTAAATGCTTTAAATCCCATCTATTATAATTCTTTTTCATAAACGAGTTTGATATAGTCCTCAAAATGATCCTCCAGGCATATTATATGAGCGAATACTATTTCTCAAAAGAAAAAGCATATATTTTCCTTTTTCCTGGAACTAGATTTTCAAAACATTTCGGAAAAATGTACTATTCGAGGAATTTTACTTTAGAAAGTGTATTTTGGAATTTCTTATTTTATGGACTATTTTTTTCGTACTGCTTTTACATTTCGTGTTGTATAAATTTATTACTTAAAATAAGTCATACTTATACTTTAAGGCATTCCTTTGATTTTCACGGAAAACAAATGTTTTATTATCTACAAACTGAAACAATTTAAATGTTTAATTAGAATTCAATGCAATCATCCTGGAACATCTAATTTGTATTTCATACCAAATAAAAATTATTCACACAAACTCAGTGACATACTCTTATCAAATTACATTTTCACGCTGCAAATTTTTTTCTTTTAATAATAATCATTTTTTAAAAAAAGATTGCTGCCAATATTTATATTCAACCCTGTTAAGATAGAGCTTGCTCACTGCCCTTTGGTTTACATTCCTCTTAATATAAATCTTTAACTTCATGTGAAGGTATTGAAGAGAGTGAAATGTCTCTCGAACAACTGAAAGCTACAGCTTTGGGAACTATTGACAATCGATTCTCAGAAAGTGAATGGCTACATGTATATACTGATAGTTCCCTTCTAGATAGATATCATGGTGCTGAAGCTGGTATCTTCTGTGAATTGCTTAGCTTTTACCTACCACTAGGTATTTTACAACTGCCTACAATGGCAAGATTGAAGCTTTTGGTGTGTTGTGTTGAATGGCTAAGTAAAATTGCAGTGATTTTACACAAATAAACTTTATTTCAACATAAAAAATATTTAAGTTCGAGTATATATATTTCCTTCGTCAGAGTGGAATTCTGGGAAGACAGAAGAAATGCCAGAAGACATTTCTTCTGACCAATGAAATTCAGTAGTAGGTTTTAACAGCCAATAAGACGTAAGGATCAAGAATCCGTTACTATGAGTAAGGATGATCCGTTATTATGAGTAAGGATGACCCGATATTATGAATAAAGATCATCCGGTATTACGAAAGTACACTACAAGCTATTGCAATAGTGGTTGAGCACTAAGAAGCTCCAAGTTCAACAGGGCCGTAATCGTTTTTGTCTCTAAATCGGCATTACAAGCTCTATCGCTGTAATTCACAAAGAATTTTAAAATGCAGATAATTCTTAAAATGTTTTCTTCATAAAATTTCTTTTCAGTGGATACCGGCTCATTGTGACATTGCTGGTAATGAGCATGTTGACTTCCTTGCATATAAAGGAGTCCTGGAGATCTAAAGACCCGCGAGGATTTCAACCTTTATTTCCTTAAGTTTCTTTTTCCAACATGACATTTAAGTATGATTTTGAAATGGAAGTTACGGAGATATTGAAGGACAAGAACTGGACAATCTTGAACGACAACCCGTCTTAGGTTCCTGTAGCTGATAGAAAAGCTGTTGTAGCTCATTTAAAACTTTTGACAGGTCATGACTGTCTTAAATCTCATCTCTACAGAATTGGTATTGCCGACTCACCTGACTGTAGTCCTATGACCACTGAACATATTTAGTCGTGTTCCATGCACTAATTAGTCTTAATTCAACTGTCCAAAAATTGAGATATGGGCTGCCAAGAGTCATATAGAGTACAGTCCGTTGAGTCGACGATACCAATTCTGTTGAGATGAGATCTCAAAAAGTCATGCCCTGTCAAAAGTCTAAAATGAGCAGCAGTGGCCTCTGGGGAACCCAGGACAAGCTCTAGTTCAAGATTGCTCAGTGCTTGCCCTTCGACAAGAAGTTAATCCAAATTAATAGCAATATTTCTTAACATATTTATGTCTCATTTCAAAAAGTTACACTGGCACTTTGAATTTCTAATAGGAAAATTTCCCTTTTTGTAAACCTTAATGAAACCATTAAATAGGATTAGTTATTCAATTACCTTTCTTTTTTATAAATTATTCTTTTTTTTTCATGAAAATACGTATATTATGACACTGAATCCAAGTAGATGCACATGATTTTTGTATTGAGCATAAGTTAACTTGATGATCTCAGGGAAAACACTGATTACCGTCATTTTTACTTCAAAAATCATTGATGATGTGTGAATCCTGGTACTCACACCAAGAGACCCATCTTACCAAATGAGCTATGAAAATTTTAATTGCTTTCGTAATCGGATGTATCAAAACTTGAGTTCCAACTTACAACAATTAAAACGTAACTCTGAAATCTCTGAGATATCTAGCATGATGTTTATAAATTTTTTACACCCCAAACCACAATTCAAATCACACACACACACCAGTTTCCATATAAAGTAAACAGCCTTCACATCCTCACAAATGCATATTAAAATAAAAATTTTCTAATGATCTACAATGTATTGTAAGAAAAATGATTGATATTACTATGCTGTTTTCTTCATTTGCTTCAATAAATATTGTCCCGAAATATTTTGTTTATGCGAATAAAATTATTATTTTATGGGGAAATCAAGATCCATTACAGTCAAAAGAGCTCGTAAAACAAAATAAGTGAAGATGATTTGTTTGCGTGGTAGTCTTTTGAATAGAATCAGAATTCAAAACTATTTGAAATATGCAGCTTTTATAATTGCAACTATATTAACTCTGGATACAGTTTATTAGTAAGCCATTGAATTGTACATTTTTTTAGTGTTTTTGCAACTAAGATGCTATTTTGGATTTATATTAAGATGTAATTTAAATTTTTGAATATGCAATGCAGTTCCGTATAATAAGTGATTTTGTAATGGAACATTATAAATCTTTCATTCAGGACGGAATGTTTAGTACATTTTTTGCTTAGACTTAAGTTAGAGATTTGCTTGGATCAAATGGCTGCTTTGTTTTTTTCTCCCCCCCGTTCGAAATATGCTATATTATTTATGTATCGTAGAGAAGTTGCTGTTTACTTTCATGACACATGGTTAAAGTTAATGTTGTGTATATAAACAGAAATTGGCAAAATTTACCAAATCATACAGTCCACTTCATTAAATACTCCTCTGATTGCAGCTATAACAAATTACTTCAAAGTAAATTCATCACAGCGAGCCCAAGGGAGCAGTTCAGTAAGGTAGAAAATTTTCATTGAATAACCAATAAACGAAGAATTAAAATATAAAATTAACATACTTTCTAAGACTTCATGCAGGCATTTAAATCCGATTCAGTTGAGATAAGTATAGCAGTGGAGTTCAAACTGGAGCTTGTTCGCTTAATTAAAGAATAATATCAAAAATTCCACTCAAAAATGTGGGAATGAACCAGATAAGTTAGATATTAATGCGAGTTAACTTAAGTTAATTTAATTTATTCTTATTATCCATTTTATAATACCCAGGTTCTAATTTATCATTTGGCGTCACACTATAGCTTAAATTTAAACATTATATCTTTAATGACAAATAAAACAGGACACTAAATTAAAAAGCCGTTCTTTAAATTAACACTTAATTTATTTGATTTAAATTACGTTAAATACTAAGGAGATATACATGATTACTTAACTGAATTAGGATCTGAGAGAGAGAGGAATCTTGGTGGCCATGTTCGAGATTCTCCAAATTCGAAAAATTTGTCAGAGAGTGACTAAATTCGTCGTGCAAGCGCTTATATTTCGCGGCGGTTTACCTCTGTATTCTGAGAGATTTTCGAAAACACAATCAGCTTTTTGATTGGTCTGAAGTCAGCGGAGGGATATCTTCCCGGGGTCCATGACTCCCCAAAACGCGGGAAATTCCCAAAAACATCCCATATCATGATGTATTTATGGGTACATTGCCTTCTTCCAATCGTGGGAAATGCGTCACCCTTTTCGGTGGGGTGAGAGGCACTCCCAGAAATTCTCTGCTTTAAACAACAACAGGGCCGATATACAAATTACTGTTGTAATCCTTATGGAAAGGCGGCCCCCCATCACTCCTCTCCTCTCTCAGATTAACAAAACCAAAATGAATAATAATAAAAAAAATTTCAGTAAGCAAACGAAATACAGAATTGGCCTAGCGTCGGCAAATGTCTATGTCAAGAACAAAATTTGTAGACTCCTGGTTCACTATCAGCTGTCCAAGTCTTATGAGGGGTTCTGTCCATGTTCATCCATGATGTTGGCAGCACCATTATAATGCGACGCCCGGTTAACTTAAGTTAATTTAATTTATTCTTATTATCCATTTTATAATACCCAAATTTTTCATTTGGCGTCACACTATAGCTTAAATTTAAACATTATATCTTTAATGACAAATAAAACAGGACACTAAATTAAAAAAGCCGTTCTTTAAATTAACACTTAATTTATTTACAATAACATTTAAATTACGTTAAATACTAAGGATATACATGATTTTAACTGAATTAGGATCTGAGAGAGAGAGGAATCTTGGTGGCCATGTTCGAGATTCTCCAATCTCGGTATTCGAAAAGGGGTCGTCAGACCAAATTCGGTGATAAAATTCGTATCAGAGAGTGACTAAATTCGTCGTGCAAGCGCTTATATTTCGCGGCGGTTTACCTCTGTAATTCTTTTTCGAAACACAATCAGCTTTTCTGATTGGTCTGAAGTCAGCGGAGGGATATCTTCCCGGGGTCCATGACTCCCAAAACGCGGGAAATTCCCAAAAAACATCCCATATCATGATGTATTTATGGGTACAATGCCTTCTTCCAGGCGTGGCAAAATGCGTCACCCTTTTCGGTGGGGTGAGAGGCACTACCAGAAATTCCTCTGCTTGTAAACAACAACAGGGCCGATATACAAATTACTGTTGTAATCCTTATGGAAAGGCGGCCCCCAATATTAAGGTATCCGATAACGTTCGAAACCGTGATTTTGCAAAAGCGCATAAATAGATAATTTTCATGATATTTAGTGTCACTTAGATTAGAATATATACATAAAATTGTTTTAAGGACATTTTGACAAAAGAAAATGTATTTTAAATGCAATATTTTGGCAAAAAAAAATTAACTTAGAATAATCATTTTTCCAAATGTTCTCCTTTTGTGAAAAATGCTTCTATTATAATAATTTTTTGCCCGTATATAGCTCAGAATTCTGTACAGAGGCTGAACTAAAATTTTTGAAATATACAACTTAGAAGTGGATTTATTCATATTTTACTGCAACAGAGGGGAGTAATTTAAGGAAAAAAACGCCAATAATTATTTCAATTAGTGGTAACTCTGAAAATAAACTGAATTTTTCAATAATTCTAGTTAAGCCTCTGTAGAGACATCTGAGCTATATACAGGCAAAAAAATTTTATAATCGAACCATTTTTCACAAAAGGAGAATATTTGGAAAAAAAAGATTATCTAAGTTAATTTTTTGCCAAAATATTATATTTAAATAATTTTTTTTTGTCAAAATGTCCTTAAATCAATTTTATGCATGTATTGTAATCTGAGTGACACCAAATATCATAAAAGTTATTCATTTATGCACTTTTTGAAACTCACGGTTCCGAACGTACTCGGATACCTTAATAATTCTTTTACAGTTTTGGACAAGACAAAACAGCAGCTAAAAGAAAGAGAGGTAGGCTTGAAAATATCTTCGATAAAGTAACTTTGAAATAAGTATAAATAATTTCACAACTCGTGTAGTTCAATTTTCAGTAAAGCAAATGCTTTAATGAAACCCAAAAAGTGTGTTTTTTCTTAAAAGCAGTTCCCAGAAAGTAAAAGCAAAATACATAGCTCTGTTGACCACATAAAATGAATGAAGGAAACATCCATATCTCGGGAAATTTTCATCATGAGTATACCATTGCGGGATATGAAAATAACTAGCATTTAAATGCAGGCGCACTTCATTGTTGTTAGGGCATTAAAAAGTTACTATATAAAGGAAGATGAAATTGGCGTTTTGAAGGAAGCACTGGAAATTTTTTTTCGTGTAATTGTTTAGTTTGAATAGATTCTATGCAATTAGAAAAAATGTTATGCGAACATGTTTCTGGGTTCGACCCTTTAATATGTCATATCAACTTTAACAATACGTAGTGCCAAAATGGACTATAATATCCTAACAAGACACCTCAGCCTTTTAATGTTACGGCGTGTAGAACCGATTACTGTAAGGCGTAGTACATCTCATCATCTTCCTAGCCACACACACAAGCGGAAGGCTATGTTTTTAATTATTACCTCTTATGAAAATTTGGTTTTGATATATACCTAATCTTCCTTAGTGTTAAATTTTGGATGGCCAAAAAATATATACCAGAATAAAAAAGTGGTTGTGGATTTCCTCATAAATATTTTATTAAACTTGAAGACAATCAGTTTTTCCATATCATTGTCAAGACATTTTTAGATAAAATTTACCTTGCTTAGAAACATCAAAATGTTAAAGGAATTATTTATAAGATATTTTGAGGTTAAATATTTTATTACAGGTACTAAAAAAAGAATCAAGAAAACTATATGAACTATCCATTAAAGCAGGGATGTCCAACACGTGGCCCATCGACTCTTTTTAAAAAATTTTCAAATATCAGTTTTTTAAAATTTTTTCATTTTGAAATTTATTTGAGGGGAAATTTTATATATATATACAACGCATTTGGCTGTTATCTGTTTTTGTTTTAAAATAAATAATTTTTAATAATAGAAATGTCCTTTAGATTAAAATAATTGCATTATGCATATCATTTACTATGGATGGTACATGATTATCTGTGTTAGCGACTTTCGTTTCTCCTCCTCCTTTTCTGTTTGGAGTCCCCAAAAAGCAAGAGACAGTCAGAGATGTTTTTTAAAGTTTAAAAAAATACATTCAGGCCGGTAAAGATAAAGGACAATGTATACTTAATCGTTTGCGAATAATAGCACTATCAAATTTCAACAATGAGTAATGTCAGATAAATTTAGTAGGAACACCGTAATTTTCAAGAAAATGGCAACACACACTGTAATATTTTAAACACTAATTGATAACTGCATTATTATATTATATAAACATTATTATATTATCTATGTCTGTATACATGAAAAAATAATGAAAACAATAATAATAATTCATTCTGTTTAAAATGTCACTAAAATAAATGTTTTTTGTTTCCAAATCTGATATAAAGGTGCATATTTTTATGTGCGACCCTCGAGATTAAAATTCTTTTCCGAAGTGGCCCGCAAGGTCATTTGGGTTGGACACCCCTGCATTAAAGCAAACGGTGGCTCATTTATATCGTATAAACAATTATCAAAATATGTTATAAACAATTTATCTCACATTATTACCTCTTAACTGCCAATGACGTAAATATCTGTCTCGCTCAACTGGTGCTTTAAATGACCACGACATATATATACGTTCTTTCCAAAATTCGGTTATTTTCTTTAGGCTTCTATCGTTACAACTAATCTGAAAGCTTTGGAATGCAATGAAATGACAGTGTTTGCAAAGGATTTATTTATTTCAGAGAATGATTGGCTCACATTTATTCCTTTTCCTTTCTTCCCAATACACCGCATACGTATGCATAAGTGAAAAACTGTGGCACTGGGGAGTGAATCGCGTAAATTTTAATCGGCAGTTAAAGCGTTAAAAATGCTTGAATGATAAAACTCATTCGCTGGAAAGTTCAAATAAAAGTAAAAAATGATTTAATAAAGTTAAATTATCGTGATAAAGCTTTAAGGTTATCCGACTACATTCAGAACCGTGATTTTGCAAAAGCGTTTCAATGGATAATATGTATGATATTTAGTGTCACTTAGGCTAGAAAACTTGTCTGAAATTGTTTCACGAATATTACTACAATTAAAAAATTATTGAAGTACAATATTTTGACAAAAAATGAACATAGAATTACCAACTTTCAAAACATTCTCTTTTTATGAAAAATGTTTCAATAATAATAATATTTTGCCTGTCAATAGCTTAGAACTCTGTAAAGAGGCAAAACTAGAATTTTTGAAATATATAACTTAGAAGTGGATTTATCCATATTTTACTACAACAGAGGGGAGCAATTTTAAGGAAAAAACGCCAATAATTACTTCAATTGGTGGTAACTCTGAAAATGATGTGAATTTTTCAAAACTCCTAGTTCAGACTCTCTGGAGAAGTCTTTACTTTATATAAGCAAAATATTATTTTACAAGCATTTTTTATAAAAGGAGAACGTTTTGAAAAAAAGGCTATTATAAAATAATTTTTTGCCAAAATAGTGTATTTTGGCATAATTATAAGTTTGTCATAACGTCCTTAAAACAATTTTATTCTAGTATTCTAATCTAAAAGACACTAAATATCATGAAAATGATCCATTTATGCACTTTTTTTAAAATCACAGCCCCGAACGTAGTTGGATATCTTAAATCATTTAAATAATTGTAATTACTCCTAATCATTGTTTATAAAGTATAAATAAGTTTGTTTAATTTGTATAGATAACCATACATAACTGAAATATAAAAGGAAAAAGTGTTTCAGAAAAGATTTATATTTACAAAAAATAAACACAGGTTGTATTTCATATGCTTGAATGCTTTCCAAGAATCCCACTATTATTTAAGATATTGCGGCTTAGTGTGTGGTAAGATGACCCGCCATCATGAGATGTTTAATCTTTTCATTGAAGGAGCTGTGACAACGAGCATCAATTACATTGAAATGAAGAACGCTCCTGTACAGGAAACTCGGACCACTCTTCCTCTCTTTCTACGTTGCTTGTGGGTGGAAATAACAATTTCATTATTATAAATAGTGCAGTCATTTATCTGCTCGAGTCGCAAGGAGAAAAACACTAATGCAGGCATTTTTGACAGATCTGCTAAATCTTGTTTTATTGCAATAGAAAAAAATCTAACGTTTTATGACTTAAAAAGGACAAAAAGAAATATCCTGTCACTATTAGTGACAGGATATTTCTTTTTGTCCTATGTATTGAATAGTTTCATTTTTAGCATTAAATATCAGATAATCACCGAGTTTTAAGTTCGTTATGATGATTTCAATTGCAATGTATAGAGTTAATTATCGTTCCTAAAATTACAGACATTAAGCAATCAAAACATTTAAATGTTTCTATTTTGAAAACTCTAAAGGAAATTAGCCTCGAAATTCCTGAATTTTATACACTTAAAAAGATGAATCTTCTTCTAAGAGCGTAATTATTTCTCTAAAAGCAGAAAGATTGTGTTTGAAACATAATGAGCTAATTTTACGAGGTAATTGCTTAGGCTACTTAGTTTCTGGAAGTAAGCATTTCCCAAGTTCATTATCTAAGCATCCATCAAGTAAATATTTCTTGAAGAATAATTTATATTTTCTTAAGTTAAAACTCTTGCACCATTTTATGAAATAAAAACAATCGAGTTTCGTATATCATCATTTAGTGAAGGGGAAACAATTTATAAAGAGATCAATATATTAACCCTTTATCTACCGACGATACCTACAAGTCCCACTCACTTTAAAATTACATAGAATAACCATTTTTACGAATACTCTGACGATACGTAGCAGGAATATTCTTTTAAATCAACTCTTCCAAGATATATGGCAGCACAGGTTCTATGATGAGTATTTTAAAGAAGAAGACGAAGAGTTTTATAGCAGAAGTTGCGAAGATTGCCATTTTTGTTCCGAAAAAATAGTAATATCATAAGGTAAGGGTCTTATTTTTTTTCTTTTTGTATGTCAATGAAGACCTTAGAAAGCGATTTGACTATTTATTTTAAGTGAACAATGTATATAATTAATTTTACAGTTGAATAACTTTGTGGTAAATATAAGTAACGACAGCACACCGGGTGTTGGAGCAAAACTTAGTTTTGTTTTTTTTCCCGTCCGTGTGGCTTATTGTTGTCTTTTGTTGTGTTGTAGCGTCATCATTATAGTGTGATAGAGTTATACCTTTTTTAGCATTTCTTTTTAGTGAACTTATGTATTTTGCTTTTTCTATTCTTTCATTTTAAAGTTTTCATAAATTTTTAAACTTTAAATCTGAGCTTGTATTTTTTTTTTTGCCACACAATTAAAAATCTATTTTTATTTCAAGAACTAACAACTTTTTAATTTCTTTATGTGTAACTGTGATTTAGCAATGATTGGAGATTTTCAAGGTGCGAATATTATTTTATTATTATTATTTCTTTTTCTTAGAAAGTCTGTAAAAAAGGAAACTGTCTCTTCAAGAGGATTTGGATTTATTACATAACCTACCATCTGAAATCAGTGATGAACTAACAGAAAATTTTTTATTTGAAGACATCCCAGCAAACAATATGCTGGAATTTTCGTTAGATTCTTAAGATGACGATCAAGACGCAATGTGCAGTAGTTCATGTTAAGAAAATACAGCATTTCCTACCCCAGGATGGGGATTTCGAAAAAGCATTCAATTGAAACCTCATTCTCAAAATGCACAAAGTGTAATGAATTTTTGTGTATTAATGAAAAGAAATATTGCTTCTTTGACTATCATCAAATTAAGTTTATACGTAAAAGGTGATTTTATGCGCAAAAAAAAGTAAATATAAATTTTAAAACTTTAATAATCTTAAAAAATGAGTATTTTGTGCTGTAAAATATTAGTGTTATCTTATTATTTAGCATTTTAACAGTTAAAACGGCTGAAAAAAAACATTTGGTCTTTTCGCATGATGAGAATATTTTAGACCTTTGTGAACTGACTATACTTTAAAGCACCAATTTAATTAATTATCTCTAATGGATTAAATTTCCCAAAGTTGAGTATTTTATTTATGTATATCCCTTAACTCTCAATGTAGTGATCAGGAGCGTAGCTACCACCGTATCTGCCGTATAAATGATACGGGGCCCCCAAGCTACAGGGGCTCCGACATATAAAGAGTGTTTTTTTTCCACGTATAGAAGTTTAAGTTGGCATTGCTTTCGAAGATGGCGACCTATTTAACAGTTGTCAAGTGATTTTTTCTCAATTTGGTTTGGCAATTCATCATGAATAGACTCACGCCTGAACAACGCTTTCGAATGGGCCCAAAACGAGATTGCCGTTGTTCCCGATTTTCATAAGCGAATTTTGTTTAGTGATGAAGCGTACTTCTGGTTGAGTGGCTACGTCAACAAACAAAACTGCCGCATTTGGAGTGAAGCTAATCCACAAGTGTATGTCGAAACACCGTTACATCCAGAAAAACTGACTGTTTGGTGCGCTTTATGGGCTGGTGGAATCCTTCTTCAAAAACGATGAAGGCCACAACGTTACAGTCAATGGTGATCGGTATAGAGCCATGATTACTAACTTTTTCATTCCTGAATTGAATAGTCCTGATGTCCAGGAACTGTGGTTCCAACAAGACGGTGCAACATGTCACACAGCTCGTGCCACAATCGATTTTTGAATGACACGTTTGGTGACCGCCTTATTTCACATTTTGGACCTGTGAATTGGCCTCCAAGATCTTGTGATTTAACACCGCTAGACTATTTTCTGTGGGGCTATGTAAAGTCATTGGTCTATGCGGATAAGCCATAAACGCTTGACCATTTGGAAGACAACCTTCGCCGTGTTATTGCCGATATACGGCCACACATGTTGGAAAAAGTCATCGAAAATTGGACGTCCAGATTGTACTACATCCGAGCCAGCCGTGGCAGTCATATGCCAGAAATCATATTTAAAATGTAATGCCACAAGATTATCTTTCGAATAAAAAAATTCATGTCAATCGAATAATACATCGTTGTTTTATTGCAATTTAAAGTTCTTTACCTCTAAAAAAAAACACCATTTATAACTACAGTCCCACTAACAAAGCTCCCATATCTAAAAAAAAGGACCCTGAAGGAATATTGATACAGGTCCCACCCAGTCAGAACTAGCTACGCCAGTGGTAGTGAAAAAAAATAAATATTGCAAGAAAAAATTGCAGTAAATCATAATGCGTTAGATAAAGGGTTAAAGCAAAAAAAAAAAAAAAAAAAAAACTGAGAAGTTTATCGGGAAGAACAATGAAAACTGAAAAATTTAAGTTAATATTAAATCCAGTGTGCTTTTCTCTCTTCAATTTTGAAACAAAACTTGGAGGTAATAAATCAAAATATAAATACTTTTTTAGTATACTAACTTGCAATAACAAAGTGTTTGACACTTGTACAGTGCACATGAGAGCCTAAAGAGCATCATGAGGTGATTTTAAACGAACTGTGTCTTGAACTTGTGTTTTACTAATTATTGATAGTTGCATTCAACACTAGAAAGAGTGAAACTTTGTAAATACCTAGATAGCCCAAAAGCAGTGAAAATGATTGCATTGTGAAAGAATAACTAATGTGTAAAAATATTTGTTTAAAATTAACTTTTAGTATTTTTTGCATTATTTACAGTCATATTACACTTTATTAGTAAATATTAACAATAAGAAAAATTTACTTCACTTGGAAAAAAAAATATTCTAAAAAATTATAAGAGAGAGAGAAATTGTCATTATATACACCATTGTTTTTCTAATTGAATTAAAAAGCAGTCAAAAATGACTTCCTTAGGCAATTTAGTGTTAAAATAATTTATTACTTATGTTTTAACTTTATTTAGCGTTTCAATTGTATTGCATATTATTTAGCACCTATTTGAATTACAAAAGATTTATTTTAACTACAAGAATTACATATTATACATTTACTTTATTAATTTGCAACAAAGATACCATTTTTTATACATCTTTCGATACAGTTTATTTTTAAATGATTTATTTTTGTACATTAAATGCTTTTGTATCGAAACATTGTGCAAATTCTAATGCCGGTTGAGAGGGATGGTGTATTTTGCTTTGGCGTAATTCTACGTTCGGGGCAGGTAAAGCGATTTTTGCTTCTGATGCGACGTTCTTCTATCTTCGTTTAAATTCTATTTCTTTAAAACCCAGTTTCTTAATTTAACATCGCATCATGACTTAAGTTAAAATTAATTCTATAAATAATAAATTAATGAAACTCATCTCACAATAAATTATACACTGATCGTATAGTTATTAAACATTATTAAATTTATTTCTTAACACAATTTACTTTAATACAAAATCAAAATTTAACTTAGCTTGAGAGAGGTTGCACGGAGTGGGAGGATGGGCATGATCGACGCCCGGAGCCCCGCGGATAGTCTATAGCTCAGGGATCTGCTCTTTTGTCTCTACAAGTCTCGATCAGAGTCTGGTTCTTCAAAATCGGGCTGCGTCCCCTTTTTATTCAGCCCCTCTTCACCTAGAAATTCTAGAGCGGGCTCTTTGTCTTGTCCACGTAATTATCGCTGATTGGTCCAGAACCAGCGCAGAGATACACTCTTTGAAACCCCGAGGGTTGATGAACTTGGAAACGCGCGAAATTTGTTGACGCACACCACAATTTATGGGTCCCTTGACCCCCAGGCGCGGGAGCCTTCTCGGCACAACCTTGCCGAGGACATCAACCCCTCAGTGATGGGAAAAGAAACGAATTCCACAAAACCTACTTTGAAATTTTGAAGTTCTGTTGAATAATCCCGAATAATCCACGCCTCCCATCACTTCTTCCTTACGCGATAATAATTCTTTGAGATGAATCTGTGTTGAAATTCAACTAGAAGCATGAGTGTACAGCAGCGTTTCTCAAACTATGGGGCGCCCCCCCTAGGGGGTGTGATAACTCTACGAGGGAGGCGCGACTATATTAAAAAGTCGAAAACAAAAGACTAATTTAAAAAAATATTAGTTTACTGTATGTAAGAAACAAAATGCATTCTGACTTAATAAGAAATAATATACACATTTACACTGATACAATATACACTTATAAAGGTATCAGTCTATACAATGCATTTTATAATTAATTTAGCAATACTAAGTTAAGAATAAGTTTGATAGTTACCAGCGATCTAATGGGTTTGTATTAACACTTATCTTGATAATTTGTACGGTTTATAATTAATCCCTTAATTGCCGCATAAAAGTTATGTGATTCGCTCCCTAATGTCACCGTTTTCCTCGTAGAGGCTCATACATGATGTTTTTTTTAGGGGAGGGGTGGCAGAAAAGGGATAATAAACAAATCCTCTGAAATAAGTAAATCCTTCGCAAACACTGTCAAAGTCCTTTTATTGCATTCCAAAGCCTTCGGAATAATTTTATGAACAGTAGTACACAGAAAAGGTCGTACTTCGGAAAACATATACAGTCAGGTCTCGTTTTATGCGGTAGATACGTTCTACCGAAAACCGCATATAAAAAAATCGCATTAAAAAAGACATTACTTGAATGGAAAAAGTAGGGATACGTTCCTTAGTTTTCTAAAATCGCATAAAACCAAAACAACTAGCTAAAATTAACTTAAAACCGCATAAAAAAATTGCAGAAATGGAAAGAAATAGGCTGCATGATAAAATACTTCGAATGTCTGAAAGAAATTCATACTAAAGCTAGAAAAAAAAACTTGTATTCAAACCTTAATTCATTTTATTTTTATGGAAAAGTAATACACATAGTTTTACATTTTTAATCATTATCGCTATCTTATAATGGTTTGCACCGTTTGCGAAGTGGTTCCAAATTACCTTCATCATCAGAAGAGACTGTCTCTGCAATAGATATTTGCGGTAAAGGCCACGGATTTTCACAAACTTCATTCTCGTTCTGTGTAGCTCTTCCTTTTCTGACAATGTCATCAGTAATTAAACTTTGCGATGAGGATTCTTTTTATTTTTTTATAGAGTTCAGGATATCCAGACATGCAGTTCTGCAGCTCACGTTGTAATTTAGAGGCTCGTTCAGAATTGGGGGCATTAATAAGAAAATGATTTTATAATTTACTGCAAAGTTGAAGACCTTCTTGAATTAATTTTCCAGTGAGGGGAGTTGATTTTTCTTCCTCATCATTATCACCTTCTAGACCTACGATGCCATCTACAGTTAGATCTAAAGTTAAATCAATAATATCATTGTCACTTAATGAATCACCCACAAGCAATTCATCTATATCATCGTGGCTGAAGGTATTAAAACAATCTCCAATTTCATGTGCCAAATTAATTATTTCATATGATAGTGTCGATGTTTGAGTGGTTGTATTGTCTGTCACACATGCTGGCCAAATCTTTTCCAACAGGCATTTAAAATTGTAGGTCTTATTTGAGCGGAAGCAGATGCAACATGAATTAAACAATCAAAAATAGAAAATTGTTTCCACACATCTTTCACTGTTTTGGACTCATTTTCTAGTTTATTCAAGATGAATTTGTATGTTGTCTTAATATAATATTTTTTATGCCTTGATCTAATGCCTGAATAAGGCTTGTTGTATTGGGCGGAAGAAATACTAGTTGAACATTTAGATGTTCTAATTCTGGATGACTTGCTGCATTGTCAACAATTAATAAAACTTTAAAATCCAGAGATTTTTCCTTCATATAGGCTTCCACTTCTGGTACAAAACAATTATTGAACCATTCTGTAAAAATAGCTGTTGTCATCCAGGCTTTCGGGTTAGCCATCCAATGCACGGGCAGTTGTTTTAAATCTTTACCTTTAAGGGCGCGTTTTCTAAGAGATTTATTTATTAAGAGAGGTTTCAATATCCGATCTCCTGATGCATTGCTACAAAGTAATAAGGTGACTCGATCTTTACTTGCTTTATGTCCACTTGCAGTTTTTTCATCCTTTGCGATGTAAGTACGATTAGGCAATTTTTCCAATAAAGTCCTGTTTCATCAGCGTTAAATACTTGATCGGCAGAATAGTCCCCGTCTTCAATAATTTTCGCTAGCTCCTCTGGAAATATTTTTCTGCTCCTTCATCTGCTGTCGCACTCTCCCCGTTATCTTAATATAATGAAGTGCATTTCTTTTTTAAGAACCCGGTTAGCCATCCTTTGCTAGATGAAAATTCTTTTCTAGCTTGGGAAGTGGAAGTTGATGGTTCTGACTGTTTCATTGAGAGCTTTTTCTTAGATTAAATAACCACTTACAGGAATCCTTCTTTGAACTTGTTCTTAAATCCAAATTGCGATGGCTCTTTCCGTTCTTTCTAATAATACATCCCTTGTGTACGATGCAAATTTGGTGCTTAATTTTTGTACCAGAAATAACCGATTTTCTTATTGCAGCTTCATTCTTTTTAATTGCTCTGACAGTATGTTCGCCTAAATTAAAATGTTTTCCAATAGCCGTAGATCCTTCTCCTTTTCCTAAGCGATCTAGAATTGCAATTTTCGTTTCCAACGAAATTGACTGTCTTTGATGTTTTTTTTTTCTCCATTGGGCCAAATAAAATCTTAGAAAGAAATTTTAAAAAATTACACTTACGATTTTCTAATGAAAAATAAAACTTTACGACACTCACTTTAAATCCAGAAATCAAAATTTGCTGCTTATTATATTGTAACTTAAATTCGCCACTTATTAAAGTGAAACTTTTATAAAAATGAACGAGGCACCTCTGAGAGATAACGTAATTTCTCGAAATAATGATATCGTATACTACTGAAATACAACTGAAATAACGAATGCGAATCTAAGACTGTCGCAGCCGAGCCACAGACGTAAGCACCAAAAGGTACGGAAATTCTCGGAATACTACAATCTACGTCTCAGTATAAAAATAATAATAATAACAAAAATCTAGAAATGTTTGGAATACAAACCGCCCAACTTCAAAACCGCATAAAAAGAATCCGCATAAAAAGAGACCTGACTGTATATTTATGTCCGGAATATATATATATATATATATATATATATATATATATATATATATATATATATATTAATGC
>BMAU01006693.1:0-24840 GCA_019973935.1 Trichonephila clavipes
GTGTGTCGTAAAAATAGGATCACCTTCGAGGATTATAAGGACTGCCTATTCTCACAAAAACTACAGTGAAGAGAACCATGAATCTCATCAGAAGCACAAAACATGGTGATTCATTCTATACAAAGTTAATAAGATTGCTCTTTCTGGTAAGGACGATGAAGCGGCACATATTACCAGATAGAGTACACACTTTGGCGCTGGTCACTATGCGATTCAAAATGAGAAGAGTGAGAAATAAAACATTTTTGTTGTAATAAATGTCCTAATGAAATAGATTGGAACGAATTCTCTAAAAAACTCTTACAGAAGAAATTTTGCATGGATTGTCAGATTTGTGAACTGGCGTTACGTTTTTCAGTACTCACCTTTAAAGCGAAGCCTTCATAGAAGAATACGCACCGAAGAAGATTGGTCTATTATTTCCCAATTTCAGAACTGTCAGGAATCTTTCATGGATAAAACATGAAAAAAGATTTTGAATGGAGTAATACTGTGTAGATTTCTAGAAAATGTCTGAAGATT
The DNA here is from genome assembly GCA_019973935.1 of Trichonephila clavipes. Taxonomy (NCBI): domain Eukaryota; kingdom Metazoa; phylum Arthropoda; class Arachnida; order Araneae; family Nephilidae; genus Trichonephila; species Trichonephila clavipes. The sequence goes on from BMAU01006693.1 coordinate 523, forward strand.
TTATGGAAAAACATATCAACTTGTTAGACTGGGTTGCTGTATCTCATCATCAAACTCTGGAGTGAACCATTCATTAGAAAATATCATGAAAAGTTAGATATGGACTTAGTATCAGCGTCTCAGAAACTTAGTGAAAACATGATAAGAGAGTATGAAGATCGAGTAAACTGGAGAAATATAACACGGTTCCAATCCTTTTTGATGAAAATTTTTGCTATGAATTTCATAATAAAATTGACTGGTGCTATCTTAGATACAAGCTGCATATTTTGTCTGATGAGTTCTACTCGCTTCACTACCGAAAAATTACTTGTATATTACTAGCTGCAATATGCAATCGTGGTTCAGTTTTTTTCCCTTCAATGAACCATAAATTTAGTGGATAAACATATTTTTTTAATACTTCGAAAAAGTATTAAAAGATGAAAACAACTTGAGGGCGTTAAGTAATGCATGGTGTTTTTAATTACTGCTTGGGGCAGCGAGGTAGATGCGTCCCCCCGCTTACGGGGTTGGTCCAGTTCTCTCGAGGGGGTCCCTAGGATGGATGAAGTCCACGCTATTGTTTTATAACGATGAGAGGGATCGATGAGGTGTCATTACATTTTTGGGGTGCGTCAAATTTGTTCTTGTCGCCCTGTTTGGGGTCTTGGTCCAGCTCTCTCGTGAGGGGTTCCTGGAATGGTTAGAGTCAACACCATTATTTTATTACGATGAGATGGTGCATCAAAGTACTTTCGTCGCCCTGTTTGCGGGACTGGTCCAGCTCTCATTTACACACTACTAATAAGAATAGTGAGCTTTAATTTTGACATTAAGTATACATAATTAAGACATAAATATATTTAACATAAATAAAATGCTTTCATTTACTTTTACTTGCTTTGAATTACATTAATTCAAAAACCAACTAACTATATTAGGTTTTAAAAATATTTATTCATTTTTATTTTATTAAAAAATATTTTATTAAAAATGTTAAAAACCACTGTATCACATGTTTTAAAAATTTCTGATATAAGACCATAAAGGTATAAATGTATATTGAACAAGTAATATAAAAAGAAATTTCTTAAAGTTAATTCCTACTTAAGTCAACAAAGAAAAATTTCTTTTAGTTTCTTGTTATTAAATATTTACAATTAATATAAATATGTATATACATATGACAGAATCACACTATTAAGTGGCAAAATAGAAAGTGATTATCGTTGCCATTTCCATTTTCCTTTCCATATAATGTGTTGGACTATTATTTTTGTTTGTTACTACTTATTTATTCGTTAAATTAAAGTATTCCAATAAAATAGTATAGTCAAAAATTAATCACATTCTCATAAATTAGGCCATTCCAGATGGGATTCGAACCCACGACCTTCGGATTAGAAGTCCAGCGCGCGCTATGCATTGCGCTACAGGGACACAACGAACAATTTTCCTTTCTATATATGTTTTTCGACTATTATTTTTGCTTTTGTTACTATTTATACATCTTTTAATTTAATTAATGTATTGATACTTAAAACAACTGTATTGGTATCAAGTGTCATCCAATACAAGCTTTAAAAAATGTATTTGAACTTCAATGAATGAATAGAAAGTATTTTATATTAACGATTGGAAATTTGTACAAGATATAAATATGAATAAATGTATATAGGGAGAGAGTGAACTAACATTAGGAATTGAATAAAAGATAAAAAATCCTAGCAATTTTTAAGATGATTGTTCAACTAGTTTCAACAATTTTGTGACAAAGGGACTAATTTTGTATTTTAAATGATATAAAACATTTTGCCGTAGCACTGTAAAATTATATTTTATGTAAATTTAAAAATGTTTACATACTGATATTCTTAAGATACTGAGAAAAGTATTCATAGTTCTACAAAATTTATTTTTAAAATAAGAAGAGTATATATATATATAATTAGTATTGTTTTCATAGTTGATTTAAAAATAAAGAAATAGAACTTATAAGACTTTTTTTGTCATACATCAATAGTTGGACTACAAACTCTCCAATAATGTCAGTTATTTATTTTCTTGATACGTACATGAAGCCTATTAAACTTAACTATTCCCAAATATTTAACCTAAATTGTTTTCTCTTGGTATTTTATCTGTCTCGTATTAGCAATAAAATATTGATACTTTTGTTAACAAGTGTCCAGCATTTCAAAGATATTCATCAATCGCTATTAATGTGAAATCAATATTGCTTCATTATTTTCTTTATGTGGATCTGTCGTTATAGTCTCGCCATTACTATGACGACCTTTGCTGCGCACGCATACATTGAATGGACTCAAAATGTCAAAACAGAAAAGATACAAAGAAACTACGAAGTTAATTTATTAATCTCCATTTGAAAAAAAAATTGTACAGTTACATTTATATAAAAAGTTTAGCTTCCCTTAACTTCCATTTGAGCAAATTTGGGAAAAAGCTATATAATACAATGTATTGAGAATGTATATATGCCAACGCTTGAGAAATGAAAAAAGAACAGTTCTTTATTTTAATACCATTTGGAAGTAATTTATTAATTTTAGTAAAATAATGTGCATCAGAAAATTCAAAAAAGTATAACGCAATAATTTTTGATCAAATAATATAGTAATATGGAAAAAATCTAAAAATTCAGTTGGGTTCTTTTATTACTGTATCTAAATTTGGTTTCTCCTTGGCGCGGATTCAGCAATAGGGTGAAAAAGATCAGCCATCACGAAAAGAGAGCTTTAGTACAGCCCATATTACACGACATCTCGTAAACCATTTTCCAAAAGGCTGAATAATGTACTGATTTAGTAGGCACCGATTTTGACTTATTTTTTATAGCTTAATGTAATTTATTTTAAATAAATTAATGTATTTCTTAAAATTTAATTATCATATTTTTAAGTAAATGTATTTGTAGGTATCAATGGGCAAGTATTTTCAACATCACAGTCTAACTTCAAAGATTGGAGGTTTAAACCCGATGCCAGCTAGGTACTCTGTCATTCTCCAACGAGTATTTAGTACATTACCACATTGCACAACTAAAATCTTCCTAACGCCCCCCCCCCCACTATAACATTTCTTCGTGAAATGAAATGATCTCATTTATCCAAGTCGGAGTCGAGATACTTCACCGATGTATGTTATAAATTATGCAACATTTTTCCTTATTTATACTGGTAATGCGAAAAAGTAAATGATTCATATTTAAAACCATAGCGTTAAATATAGAGTGCTTTTTAAATAACCGAGTTTTTGTAGTCACTAAATACTAAATTTAACAGTTACCTCGTAGAAAATGAGTGTGCTGATTCTTTGGCAAAGGAAGCAAGGGACCAAGGCAAACCTTGCACCGTCATCACATTTGGTGATGGAAACACATTGGCCAGATCTAGACTTTCACCTTATTCCTTTAAGAAACCCCTCATAACTGACTTTAATTCCACAAGAATTACAGCTTCCATAATCGCAAGACTAAGAACTCATCACCAGAAGGGCATGGAAATCCATTCTTATGAAACAAGACCTTACATACAGTGTAAACGTTGCCCAGAAATATAGCCCGTTCACACCAAAACATATATTCGAGTGTGCCCAGCTTTCCCCCCAAGAACACTAAAGCTCTGTCTAATCAACTCATGGACCCACTGCGGGAGATCATCTATAGCCAGAACGCTCCAGAATAGGCAACCGCAGTTGTTGCCATCTTCGGTGGAATCTAGTGTCCTTATACTATTTATATTTCCCCAATTCATGGACACGAGAACAACAGAATTATCAGCTCCAACACTGTTCAACCGATGACTATGAAAATTGGCATGCACATGCATTTTTTTTGTGGAGAAGGTTTTTGCGCTATCCTCTTTGTTGAAGCTCCCCACCAGGTAGCGCTACATCATATCAGCTTCTCCACTGTTCAATCTATTGCGAAGTTACCAACAGGGTCGCCAAAAATGAAGCAAACTTTGCTCTATCGCCAACATTTCGCAATGTTTCTATTGAATTAACATTTTAATGTAAGGAACGCCGTTGCTTGCGAACATTACAAATTTAACATAAAATAAGTACAGCAGAAAGTAATATTAATGTATTACACATCCAGATATAAATCATTTACACTATTTTAAGCGTTCATTACACAAAATGTGTAACAATGTATTACTTTTGCTGAGCAGAGATCAGCTTAGGAAGGTATTTTCAAAAATCGACCCACAAGAGAGTTACGAGGTGTTATAAATAAAAAAACAGATCTACAGACTTGTATAAAATTTAACAAATAAGGGTATTTTGTTCAACTGAGATATGCAAAAAGCTTTTTTTGTTTAATTTACAATTCACATAAAATTAACTCATTAAAAACTTCTTTATTCTTCAATATGTATTGTTAAATTTTTTAATTCACCTGTGCGAAGAACGGGTATATTAGCTAGTCATCTATAAATGTACCAAGTGTAAATTCGAAGCCTTAATTATGTCAGCCTTTTTAAAGTGCCAACTGTTTTCTTTACTTTCATGCAAAAATATTCAAGTCGAGGATTTGCTTAAAATAAATAAAAAACTGTTGAATTAAAAAATAATTATCAAAAATATTCATTTTGAACATAAAACAATATTTGCATATATTGTTAATATCTCAAAATTCACATCATAGTAAGAAATTTGTAACATATGTTTCAGTTCGTACTATTAGGAACTTTTCACTAATTAAAACGATATAAAGCAGAACAAGTTTCATTTGCTTACTGTTACGGATATTCTCAGAAAAAGGTAATTTCTTTATTACAGTGTATTTATTATGATATTCTATGTTAGTACAATGTTTATTCTTCAAAAAATGTAACAAATTTAATCTACCTTTCATCAAAATGTAATACGAGATGGTAACATTTTTTGTTAGGTACTTAAGCAAATGTGTGTGAGCGTTCTTTTTTCATCTTGACAAATGTAATGCTTTGTATGTTAATTATTTTTGTATTACATTCTTTTTTTTTATGACTTCAAGATAATCATGAACATCTTACTAAAGCAGTGCTTCTCAAACTTTCAATACTTGCGACCCAATTTTCAATCATAATTTTCATCGCATCCCCCTTCATAAAATAACCATGTATTGATTTCAAAAATAGCGTACTAAAAGCTACATGCTAAAGCTACAATATGACTTCAATTATAAACCGTACAAATTATTAAGATAAGTATTACATTTTGTGTATAATTTTGTATATGACAAACCCATGGGAATCACAAGTAATTATTAATCTTGTTTTTAACTTAGTATTGATAAATTAATTATCAAATACATTTTTCAGTGCAGATGCATTTATAAGTGTATAATATTAATGTAAATATGTATTTTACTTTTTTATTATGTCAGAACGTATTTGTTTTGCTTCCTGTCAGTAAATTTGAAATTTTTCAAATCTTTTATTTTTGACTTTTTGATATGCTCGCGCCCCCATTGTAAGGTTATCGCGGCCCCCAAGGGGGACGCGCCCAGAGTTTGAAAAACGCTGCACTAAAGAATCTAATACCTGAATTTATTAGTGAAATGCAACTGTTAGTTGTTTATATTCAAACAACAGGGTAAAGGGGATCTTAAGTAGTAGTAAGTCTGAATTAAAGGGAACTTTTTGTAGTTTCAGCAAATATCTTTTTATTTTGAGATTTGCTTATAACAGAGCGTACTCTCTATCTTGTTTAAATATACAGGGCTACATACAGGATTCATTCTGTCGCATTTCCAGGATTTTATGTTAGCTGTCTCAAAGAGCAAGACATTTCTTCACAAGTGTGATGAAAATTTATAGTAGAAAAGCAAATCTTTGAAAATAAGAATTCAGTTCTAAAACTCGCTTAATAAATCCCAGAAGGCCTTCGCACCTTCTACAGCTCTTGGACACAACTATCAGTGTCTAAAAAATACAAATGTATAAAAATTAAGTATATTCACAAGCACTCGCTCGAAAGCCGCAACTAATTTCTAGTGGACTCTTCAGCGGTCAAAAACAATATTAACTCTACTTTATCGGTGATTATTAAGTCTGAGGTATCTAGACTGCGCCAGCAGTCTTCTGCCCTCTATCTGGAACTGCGATGTTCGTTGTGTTGGAACTTTGTTGGAGGGTGGGCGTGACTTCTCGAGAGAGAGATCCAATGTGATTGGCTGAAACCATTAACTCTACTTGAGCGAGTGGCTCCTATTTATAGGATGCTTGGATCTTTCGGAAAGGATCCGAGTTGATGATGCCAAAAATGATGCCAACTTGGCTCTATCGCCAACATTTCGCTATATTCTCATTGAATGAACATTATAATGTAAGGGATGGAATTGTTTGTGAAAATTACACCTTTGGCATGAAATAAATACAACAGAAAGTAATGTTAACGGGTTAAACAGCATAAAGGTATACTATTTCAAGCATTAATAACACAGCAATCATAACAATTACTTTTAGTTTATTTATCAAATGACTATCAGGTCATAAAGCAATTCACTTTTAATAGGCTGTATTTTCAAAAGTATTACACTTACACACGTGTAATATGTATGAAAAGAGCCACAAACTCACCAAGTTTATATGCACCTACTACAAAGGCTCAATATGTGCACTTTTGGTGGCGCGATAGACGTCCAGACAATAATCGAGTTCATACCATGCAATTTTAGCATAGTCCTGCAATTGTCTGCACTGTAGCATGATTGCGTTGTTCTTTGAGCTCCATGAAGGATTGCAGTAGGGGGTTAAAAATGTTCTTAAGGAGACTTGGTACCCTTTGAGAAACTTCTTCATTTACGTATTTAAAAATTATATTTTAGCATTTTATACAATGTTTCTATTCAAGAAAATGTTACCAGATGAAAATTTTCATATATTATTCACACAATTTTAAAAATTTAAATTTTTTGAAGAAAATTGGGAAAATTTTAAAATCCTACTCCTTTTGTAAAAATTAATTTTTTGACCTGAAATTTTTATAATATTCTTATGGCTGTTCTTAACAACTTTAGGGATCGATTTTAGAATAATTTCATTCGTTTTCGAGAAAATAAATAAAATGTTGATATACAGGCTAAAAATCAATGAAAAAGCCAAAGTGTCTTACATTTTATTTTTTTTAAAAGTATTCAGTTTATAGCAAAACGGATCTCTAATTTTATTACATGCTTTATTTTTAACACGCAGGAAAAAAAAAATTGAAGTGATTGGTAAATAATTGTCGAAGGAGTAGCATCTTGAATGCACTAAGGTTTCGAAAAACGCAAACTGAGAAAAACCACTTTAAAGTTTATAATTCTGAAAAAATAATTATTATAAGCTTAATTAAACTTAAAATACCACTGTAAGATATTAGTTATACGTTTTTCTTTAAAATAATTGCATTTTCATATTTTTTAAACTCACACATTTTTTTATAAATGATCAAGTTTTAGAGAGTACTGATTGCACAAAATTCAAGAAAAACGTTAAAAAAAATTTCTTTTCTGTCACGACAGAAATTTTAGCTGTTTTTCTTCTTAAAATATTAAAGTATTACATTTGTATGAAAAATATATCAGGAATAAGAACTGAAATTATAAAATTATTAATATAAAATGCCTTAATTTAAATATTTTACATGCACACATTTCACAAGGAAGAAAAATTACATTATTGTATTGCCTCGGAAATATTCTGCTTTTAATGCTACACATTCTTTTCTATAGTTATTATTTCTATTTCTAAAATAGATTTTTTTTTATCATAACGCATTTTTAGCTTTTTTTTTTTCTAAAAAGGGGTGTGGCTGAATTGCCTAATTTGTTTCCAAATGAAGTTTTATTCAACTTCTAACTTTTTCGACATGCACAAGTGATATATCAATCAAAAGAAAATAATGCAAAGAATAAGATTAAATGAAAATTAAAAAAAACGATAGGTTTGTGATTTTTAGGTACCAAGTCCTCTTAACGTAATGAAAGCCCAGTGGTCGAGTGGTTAGTGCATCGCGCTTCCACACCACAAGTCCTAGGTTTAAACCCCAGGTTGGTCAAGATCGACTCAACCTTTCATCCCTTCTGGGGATCAATAAATGAGTACCAAGCTTGCTTGTGAAAACACTGGAGGTTTCACGTCAGACTGACCATTTGACCGGAACATCTGCTTATGCACCTCAGGGTCCGAGTTCAGGTATACTGAGTTGGGCACAGTAGGCCTTGGCCCTCATGGGCTGTTGCGCCACTGAGTTAAGTTAACGTATTCCCATTGGAATAAGTTGCAAGGTGCTAAGTGATCTTGGAGGCACGGAAAACAACGCTAGGTCATTCTCACCAATACGTCCAATACAGCGATGTGAAGTTTATCGTTTAGGTTGTCATGAACAGACATGCATCGATGAATGGATGAAATAAACAATACAAACTTGGAGAGCTCGTGGTTCATTTCATATATACAGGGTGTCCAAGCATAAAGTATTCAAAAGTAATGGCTTATTATTTCTGAACTACCCATTAGAATATAACAAACTGTTCATCCGTGTATTGGAAAACTCTCCGAGAATTTTTGCGTCTAGTCCAATTGGCCACACGTGTGTGCATTATTCGGCAATCGCGGACGATAAACTTTTTACACTGACTTCATTAGTACAGATGTGGAAGCCACAATAAGAGGTGCAGTGCTTACTTAAGTTTCGGAATTTAAATCAGTCACGCTTGAAAAGTGACGTTCTCGAACAGAATGGAATGTCGACCCTCCCGACATCAAAAACTATGCACCAATAAAACAGAACTTTAAAGGAGACGGGAACTTTGGTATCTCAAAAACTGGCAAGTATCCTTAAGTTTTTGTGGTAGAAGAGACCCTGTTGATCGAATGCGTGATTCATTTTGTAAATTTTCTGATAAGTCTATTAAGCAAGCCAGTAACGACATTCCATTCAGTTCGAACAAATCGCTGTACGCGCGTGACTGATTTAAATTCCGTAACTAAAGTATGCACTGTACCTTTTACGGTGGCGTTCACATCTTTACTAATGAAATCAGACTAACAAGTTTATCTCCTGCGATTGCAGAATAATGTACGCACGTGCGGTCGATCGGACTAGACCCAAAAAATCTCGGAGAGTTTTCCAATCCAAGGATGAACAGTTTATATTATATTCTAATGGATAATTCCGTAATAAGTCATTACCTTTGGATACTTTAAGCCCGGACACCCTGTATTTAATGTATGTACTTGGTTCACTTATGAAAATGTAGCCTTTTCAAAACAAATGAAAAGTGTATGCTAGTCCTGTAAATAAAATATATAACCTAGATAATTTTAAAATTATATTGTTTCAATATATTCTACGACTATAAAACTTAGCGCCCCAAAGCCCAAAGACTTTTATATAAAAATGTACATTTTTTGTATTCACTTTTTGTCGATCTCCTATAAATAGATAAAAACAATAAAAATCAGAACGCAATAACCTGAATTACAAAAATTAGGATGAGAATAAATTGAAAGTTTATTACGAGAAATTGTTCAAAAGGTGTTGCTGAAAGCCCTTAAAATCCACCAAGAGACTAAAGTAGACTAAATCCATACAATCGTGCCTGTGAAAAAAATCTAAAACTATTGGTAAACCGGAAATACGATCTTATTTGGAAAGCCCTATACAATCGAAAATATTATCAGGAAATGCTAGGTTAGTGAAATGCGTAAGGCAGATTTTAAAAGACTCGATTCCATTGAAGTAAATCAAATACCAAAGATGGCTATTGAGAAAGAGCGAGTCAAAAGGTTTTGCTCCTACCTGCTATACTGAAAGGTAGGTTACTACAAGTATGGATACCATAAATCCCTCGGTGAGGTGAACTATATAGTCCTGTCTTTACATTTTACTTTGAAATACAACCCCATAAAAGTCAGAGGCGGGAAGAGCTGATGGCTCACACGTATCTCTTTTATCTACAGTTTTGTTGCCAGAGATGTTCCCAGGGAAAGATTCCTTCTGAAGATCAATGAATCTCTTGGGACAAAGGTATTTCCTTCAACTCATTTATATAAAATAGCAATGTTCAGAAATAAAGTAAAAACTAAATTCCTTAGTGCAACATACACTAAACAAGGATTTTATTCTGGTACACATGAATTACTTAGCAGGAAAACAACTCAAATTAACAAAGGCTTTTAACTTCAACTTATTTATATAAAATAGCCATGTTCAGAAATAAAGTAAAACACCAAATTCCGTAGTGCAACATGCAATAGACATGGATTTTATTCTGGTACACCTTAGCAAATTAACAAAGCATTTAACTTCAGCTTAATCTTTTTCTTCCGACAATATCAAGAGGATACCATGGTATTAAATAGTATTTATTAAAATGGTATTTAAAATAATTGTTTACTTTTCAAACTTTATACTCACAACCACTCTATTTAAAACTGTTTTTGTTTCAAAGGCTTAAAAAATTTACATTTCTCTCTCAATTCCTTCTACTATATATAGTTCCAACTCTCCTTAATATAATGTTAAAAATTTTCAATCGTTAATAAAACACTTTTTATTCTATTGTCATCCAAAACATTCGTGTATATCAAATTTCAGTTCAACTGAATGCTTTAAAACGTCAGAAATAAATCTTTTCAAGTTTTGACACAAGTCATAAAAATGATGCCAACATGGCTGTATTTGTTATTATTTTAATAAATAGTTTTAATCAATTAATTTTTATTAATTATAATTAAATTATTGTATTGTCATCAAAACAAATCATGTATATAAAATTTCAGCTCAATTGGCACTTTGAAATATATTTTATTAACGATTGAAATTTCCACCAAGATGAATAAATAAATATAGAGAGAGTGTGAGCTAATAGTAGGAATTGAAAAGGCACGCAAAAAATGGCAGAAAATTCATGCATTTTGTGATATTTCATCTGGGGCTGATAAAAACATAATTTATATATTGTCTGTACTAACAGAACAGTATTATTGAAATTTAGTAAATATTACGGTCAAGTCCATTTAAAAACATGTAGCAGGTTATCGTACGTATTTCTCTTAACTAGCCTTTGGGTTACTTTTACGATGATTAAGAACCACATCTTGAAAGAAAATGTGACATACATAGACATATATACAAAACTATACAAAGCGCTAGCTGGTACACACTTATTCACACACGGGTAAATTTAAAAATAAAGCAATAATGATTGAAGGATAAAGAAGTTTTCAATTAGTTAATTTTACGTGAATTGCAACTTAAGGAAAAAAAATAGCTTCTTGAATATTTTAGTTGAACAAAAAACCCTTATGTGTTAAATTTTATGTCTGTAGATGTATTAGAAGACAAAAAGGATATTTTTTTTATTTACAACGCCCCGTAACTCTCCAGTGGGTTTATTTTTGAAAACACTTTCATAGCTTATCTTTGCTCAGCAAAAGTAACACATACCTACACATTGTGTAATGAACGTTTTAAAAATAGTGTAAATAATTTATATCTGGATGTGTAATACGTTAATATTACTTTCCATTGTATTTATTTAATGTTAAAATTGTAATATCCACAAGCAACGTCGTCCATTACATTACAATGGTGATTCAACGGAAACATAGCAAAATCTTGGCGATAGAGCCAATTTGGAATCATTTTTACCCACCCTGTTGGCAACTTGGCAATTGATGGAACGGTGAAAAATTCGATATGCTGTAGCGCCACCTGGTGGTGAGCTGTAACAAAGAGGTTAGGATAAAAACCTCCTCCACAAAAATATACATATACATGCCAATTTTCGTAGTGATCAGTTGGACGGTGTTCGAGTGATGCGTTTTCATATATACAAACATCTATTTTTATATATTAGGTTGGGGAAAAAGAAATCCATTATTTTTCGGTAAATGACTGTAGTGTCGATATCTCGTGAAGTATCGATCAAATAATTCAAATTTGGGCTCGTTGTCAAGGTGACATTTTACACTAAAAAAATTATTTTGCTGTTTTTTGTTTGGTCCATCCAATTGTGAGTTAAAAAGTGTTAAAAAATAGAAGTCAACAAAGAGAGAATTCGGTACCTTTTACAGTTTTTCTTTGATAAAGGCGAAAATGCAAACCAGGTGGCTGAAATTCTGAATGGTGTTTATGATGCCAATACTGTAACAGCTAATCACGTGCAATTTGGTTTCGTCGATTCCGTTCAGGCATTTCTGATGCTAAAATTGTCCCGCACCCGTCATCAAAAATGTCAATAAAATCACAGAAATAAACGAAGTTGACCGGCATGTTAGTGGTCGTAGCATCGTCCAGGAGCTGTTGATCGACCATAAAACAGTTTTAAGCCATTTTAGCGAAGTTGGATTCAAAAGAAGCTCGTTGTTTGGGTGCCATACCAAATAACATCAGAAAACATGATGGATCGAATTTTTATCTGCGAAACCCTGGCCAAATGGGATGAAATCGACCCCCTTCTTAAGCGGATGGTGACTGAGGATGAGAAATGGGTCACATATGACAATATTGTGCGAAAACAATCGTGGTCAAAGCGCGGTGAAGCAGCTCGAATGGTGGCTAAACCAGTACTAACGGCCAGGAAGGTTCTGTGTATTTGGTGGGACTGGAAAGGAATCATTCACTATGAGTTGCTTCAGTGGGGTCAAACACTAAATTTAGATATCTTCTGTCACAGACTGGACCGTTTGAAGCTAGCGATTGACCAGAAACGGCCAGAATTGGCCAACAAAAGAGGTGTTGTGTTCCATCAAGACAACGCCAGGCCACACACGTCTATACTGACTCGGCAGAAACTCTGGGATCTTGATTGGGAAATTTTAATGCATCCACCATATAGTCCGGATTTGGCACCAAACGATTACCACTTTTTTCTCGCATTGCAAAACTTCCAGAGTGATAAGAAGTTGGGATAAAAGAGAAGATTGTGAAAATTGATTACTCGAATTTTCCCCCAATAATGGCCAAGAGTTCTAGGACAGAGGCAATATTTAAGCTTTTTTAAAATGGCAACAAATTATACAACAAAACAGTATATGCTTGACCCGAATCGGATAATCTGAAACATGTTAAATAAAGTTTTGAATTTCATGAAAAAATAATGGATTTCTCTTTTTTCCCAACCTAATACACTGCTGGACAATTGCTAAGGACGGATAACACTATCATCCATAGCAACCACAAAATGAAAGGAAGCAAAACGTGGAAAATTGGAATAAGTGCGGGATATTAGTAAGAAGAAGTATGAGTAATGCAAATTTTTTCCCACGTCTGTTCATCACGTGATAGCGTTCATAAGAGCTTTAAAGGTTTTGACGCGTGTGGACAGTTGTTGTTTCAAGTCAAAGTTTTACAGGAAAGATTTAATGGACGAACTTAAAATTTTTGGCATGTCTTCCCGACATCACATAGATGATTTTATGCGTGGCCGAATTATTGGAAATATCGAAGAAGGACGAAAAGTAACAGATGTTGCCAGGGAGTTCGACATCGCTCACAGCGTTGTTTCACGGCTGTGGAAGTCATTTAAAACTACTGGAAAGTGTAGTAGACGGCACGAAGGAGGTCGTGTTAAAAAGTACGACGCCTGCAAAAAGAGATACATCGTCCTATCAGCAAAAGGAACAGGCGCACCACAGCTCAGCAGGTGGCAAATCAGTTTCTTGCTGCCTCAGTAAAGCAGATCTCCCAAAAAACTGTTGCCAGACGTTTGAGGGGAGGAGGACTATACGCACGCAGACCTGTTGTGTGTGTCCCATTGACCAGACAGCGCAGTAGTGCCCGTTTGCAATGATGTCGAGAGCATCACAACTGGACTGAACAGGACTGGTCATGCGTACTATTCTCAGATGAGAGTAGGTTCAGTCCGTTATCGGATTGTAGACGCCAACTGATTTGGCGCGAGAGTGCTACTGCTTATCGTCCAGAAAAATATCCAGGAAAAGGACCGATATCCGATATGCAGTATCATGGTGTGGGCCGGCATCATGATCAATGGCCACACGCGCCTACATGTGGTTGCGAATGGGACTATGACGGGCCAACGTTACATTGATGAAATTTTACTTCTCCATGTTCGTCTTTTCCGTGGTGCTGTCGGTGATAAATTTGGTTTTATGGACGACAACGCAACATGTTATCGAACACTCGCTGTTCAGGATTGTCTAGACAGCGAGTGTATTCAACTTCTCGTTTGGCCAGAGCGTTCTCCAGATCTAAACCACATTGTAAATGTGTGGGATGCTTTGGGGAGTCAAGTTGCTCTTCGAAACTATCCTCCGACAAACAAGAACACCCTCATCCGTGCCCTCACAGAGGAATGGGATAAATTGCCTCAACAGCTGCTGGATAATGTTGTGCAAAGTATGGTACGACGTGTGGAATGTTGCATCGCACTCCACGGTTTACATACCCCGTACTGATACCTTTCTTTAAGGTGCCTGCTGACTTTTAGATGCATTGTTCCATTTCTCCGTACGAAGATCAAATGAACATTCTTTTTCTTCTTTCAGATGTTTCACAGCTTTTGTACTTTCCAGAACAATAAATATTCTTTATTCTGATGTCTGAACAGTGTGGCAACTATATTTTATCCTACTAGGCCTCGTGTCTTGCTTAATGTTATGCTACATAGCAATTTGTAATCTGTCCTTAGCAATTGTCCAGCAGTGTATATAGATTGTAGATAGGACAGCATTTTAGAATTGTTGGTGAATACCGCAATGTGAATGTTAGTAAAACAATAAATGGAGACTCATAAATTATTAAGAGTCAATCAGCGAGATGAGCTTCGAAAAAGATTCTGAAAGTGAGTGAGGGAATATTAATGTCGTATTATTCAGCTACTCCAGGACTTTTGGCGACGAACCTCGTAATTTTTGAATAATGGTCAAAGAATAAGGACGGCACCTGAGCTGGCACCTCCCCTCCCCCGTCTTCTAAATGCCACACCAACGGGTGGACGTGTGACCTTTCAACAGATTTAACGTGCATCACTCACTACACGTGCGGGTATACACTGGTACTACGCTCAAAACTCTTGACATGCCGGCCACGAGACCGTTACCTTCTCAACAAGGCTGCCGCGGTCTAGAGAAAAATCCAGAGTAAACCGGTTTGTAGACAGTACTGCATCATTTTAGCTTAAACAAGACTGATAAAATGTTTAAAAAAATTTATTTAATTACATACACAGGTGTGCAAAAATTAAGGATGAGACGGTTTTTTCAATATAACTGTACAAAAGCATTTCCAAATCAACACATTTAATACCGTAAGATCCCCAATACGTAAGGACATGTGTAATGTAAGCAACACTTACTAAAAGAGAAATCAGAGGGATAAAAGAAGCTTGATTGAAAAAAGTAGCATGGAGCGCAATGCGACTGAAGGCCGAAACATCCCTGTGATGGGTGTCCAGCAAGAAACATCCGGTCTTTAGTAGGGGATATGATCTCCCCTGACTGCTAGGCAGGTTTCACAGCGTCTGCCCATGCTGAGAATGAGGGTGTCAATGAGTTGTTGAGGCATTGCTGCCCATTCATCTTGCAGCGCCAATCGAAGCTTCCGAATCGTTACTGGTGGTAAGGTACGAGCTGCCAAGCGTCTGCCTAGAAAATCCCATACATGCTCGATGGGATTGAGATCCGGAGATCGTGCCGGCCAATCCATACGTTCAATATCCTCCCTCTCTAAGAGCTGTTCGACAGCTACTGTGCGATGACATGGTGCATTGTCGTCCATGAAAAGGAACTGGAGACCCATAGCGCAGTTTGAGTAGCGATGAGAATCGCTACTCAAACTGAATCTGCTCTCATCTGTAAAGAGTACTCGTCCCCATTCATTGTCTCTCCAATTCCGGTGTTCCCGGCACCACAGAGAACGCCTTCTCCGATGGGCAGGCGTTAAAGGGTACCGTACAGGGCGTCGTGCAAACAGACCACCACCGTTCTGGCCACGGTAAAACGCGATATCGGTCGTTCAGTTGCCTGTGTCATGTGTCTAGCGATTTCTCCCGCTGTGTACCGCCCTTTTCTTTTTGGCCTGTAAGACAATGTACCGGTCATCTGCGGGTGTGGTTCCTCGTGGACGACCACTACTGAACCCCGGATAGCTGTTCCTGTAGTTTGAAATTGTCTCCAAAGTCGTGAAACGATGCTGTGAGCAATTCGAACTCTGCAGCCACACTTGTCACACTGCGGCCTTCCTCCAACTTCCCAGTGATTCGACCTCGGGTAAAAGCATCCAGATGGCGTCTAACAGATTGATTATTCGCCATTTCTCGCTGAGGCAGCAACTCGGTGTGATTTTAACTGCTATAAGGCGTGCAATCTCTTTGCCAGAAATACTGATCTTACACCGATAACATGCTTTATACTACTCAGACACTCCCCCCATTACGTCTACCTGCATATCTGCGCATGTGCTACCGTACATCACCTTACTTAATCTCCTGATTGGTCTTTGTGTCCGCTCTGCCTCTTCGTTCAGTTGATATTCTAATTTTTCGACTTCGTCCTTAATTTTGCACACCAGTGTAGTTAACTATCAAAAGTCATCTTAAATGGTAAAATAGGGGTGATTCACATTCAATGCCGAAAATTTATGCAAGTTACAGCTGTTTCTTAAAAAATTATGAACAGGGCTTTATAACTGAAAAATCAGATGTAGTTTCGTTAAGACAATTTAATTGTTCACGCTTTATGCCACTTGAAGCTGCATATATAATACTTTATTCATAAAGAAGTTCTAATATAGTTAATATATTTCACTAAAATACATTTAGAGAGTCAGAAGGAGTTATATTAACGTCGCACTATAAAACTGCACGAGAGCTATTGGTGACAGACCTGGTAATTTTTAACCATGGTAAAGTTACGAGGATGACACCCGAGCTGACACGCTGCTTCTCCTAACTTCCACACCACACAAAGGGAGGACGCTTGATCATCGACCCCCAACACACGGCGAGTCCTCAGTGGCACTAGGATTTAACTCAGGATACCACAGCCGTGAGTTCCTGACCTTGATCACTAGGACATTAGAATTATGCTAAGTAAATGGAACCAACTTGGCCTAAAAATCAACTAAGCAATGATCATTTGGAAAAATGTCCCAGTCAACAACACAGTTTTGATATAATCAAAAATCAAGCTAAAGAATATAACTAAATGTACAAGAATTATATATATATATACCAAAACAAACCCCAAAAGTCTGTTGACATTCGAAAAATTTAGTAATTTATGGAATAATGCAAGTTGAGAGGTAACAAATAATATAAAAAAATGTTTCAACAAAGAAATTTTTCGTAACTTTTATTAAATAATTGTAATTAAAATATAAAAGTATGCATATATATAGGACAGAACCCCAATAGCGATTTTCCTTTCTATATATATGGTTCTATATATTCTATATATATTCTATATATATTCTATATATATTCTATATATATTCTATATATATTCTATATATATATATATTCCTTTCTATACAAATGGTGTTGGAATATTTGTTTTGTTTTGTCACTCTATTTACTCATTCATTAAATTTAATTACTCTAATAAAATAGTATAGTTAAAAAAGAAATTACACATTCTCAGAAATTAGGCTACTCCCAGGTGGGATTCGAACCCATGACCTTTGAATTAGAAGTCCAACGCACACACACACTATCTATTGCACTACAGGGCTACAACAAACTATTTTTCTTCATATATGTTGTTGGTCAATTTTTTTGTTTGCTACTATTTACTCATTTTTAATTTATATTTTAATGAATGAATTAATATATTTAAAAAAATGTACTAACATCAAGTGTCCTTCACTACAAGTTTTAAAAAAAGGTATTTGTACATGAAGGGATGAATAGAAAGTTTGTTATTAATGATTGAAAATTTAAAAAAGATATATATATAGGAAAATAAACTAATAGAGTAGTAGGTGAAAAAGAACACACACATGCTTAAATTGACATAAGGTTTTACTGAAACAAAAATTGCGCAAAAAATGGTCCCCATTATAGTTGAGATTATGAACTTTTCCACGGTAGAAATGCAGTATTCTAATTTACAAAATGTCAGTGTGGAGGTGCGTAGAGCCCTGATATGTTATAGAATAGCGTCATCTCTAGCCTGTCTGATTAACACATGCCGGAAGGTACAACTTTTATGCAGAATGGCGTTCAGCGTGGAAAAAATGTCTTATGCAGATATTTTGCTGATGATCGCGTGTTGAGCCACCACATTCATTATATATGGCTTCCCAGGTCTCCAGATCTCAATCCGTGTGTTTATTGATTATGGGGTTACCTGAAGTCGCAAATCTACTTTGATCGACCGAGCTCATTAGGAATTCTAAAAGACAACGTCCGACAACAATTTCTCACCATACCTAGAGATATACTGTATAATGCTATTATTAACGTTTGTTTCCTTCAATGGGCTGCATATTAACAACTTAGCCTTTTCAGATACGGCACATCCCCAAGAATGGAAGCCATTTCATTGGTAACACCATCTAGTGGAGGTTTCCTCTACCATATTGTGACGTTTCAGTTTTATTCATTCCAAATTCTCGTCGGAAGCTAAATATTATCGTGATTGAATGTTTTCTAGATTATCAGAACTAAATTGGTACTCAAAGGAGCTTTTACATGCCACATAATCATATGACATACATGCCTACGATTTTAACATCCAGAAAATCTATCGACTGCACTCGGGGTCAAATGCACAGCCTTAAGTTTACAAAGCGGGCACGCTACCTTTGAGGCAGGGGGTGAATGAATATTAACGTCGCACTGTTCAGCTAGCTATACGAGGGCTTTTGGCGACGAACCTCGTCAATTTGAACTATGGTTAAGCGACGAGGACTTCACCATAGCTGGAATTCCCTCTCCTAACAACCACAACCACACCAACGGGAGGACGTTTCAACTCTCGGCAGATGTAACATGCATCGCTCCCGTACACGGTGAATCTTTAGCGGTAGTGGGCTCAAACTCGTGACATGCCAGCCACGATCCGATACCTTTCCCCAAAAAGGCGACCGCAAACGGCTACAATCACTGGAACTGACCTGATATGAATTTTGGCCCCGTGAATGACGACAGTGAACATTTTGTAACGTGCGCGAATACCGTTATTGCTAAAAACCGTTTGTTCCTGTTATGGTAATTATTGGTTTTGCTATCACGTAATGCGCCATCTTTTGCCATTTTTGCTATTTTTTTTTTTTTTTTTTTTCAATAAAGCCCCATGTCATTTTAAGCAATGTCAATTTGTACCTTTCTACCTACATTTTTCCGTAAATTATTGAATTTTCGAATGTAAACGGACTTTTGGGTCACCCGATATAAAATTAAAAACTTAAAAATGGATCTCCCAATTTAAACTCTGTACAAAATTAATACCCAAGAGGACACCAAACTCTTTAATCATTCATTAACAAATCAAATTACACTAAGTCTTCATTTTGCAAAAATGAATATGATGGAATTTCATCATGTTTACTAATTTGCTTCGTGGCTTTAACAGCATTTTGAATATAATCCTTCTTAAACTCCCTTATGCATGACATGCATTTACATCCATTAGCTAAGTAACTGATTTACTTGAGACAATCATTCCATCGCTTTTTGCAATTCAATGAAGAGCTTTATCATTACATTGGAAAACGCTGAATTGAGAAATCAATCTCACAAAAAGTCAACATCATTTCGACATTCTAATAATGGTGAAAGAATGTAGTTTTGAAAAGAGAGCTGTGTTAAAAAGATCATTTTCTGGTGATTTATTTTTCGCGCTTATTTCCTTATCTCGTAAAATGTAAAAAGTAAAGAAAATGATTGCGTTTTTCTCTTTACGAATTCAGTATTTTTATAATACTTATTGTGTTTTTAAATATATATATATTTGTCGTTTTATTAAGGAATATGTGTTAAAGTTCAAAGATGATTGAATTTAAAATCGGAAATTGCATCATTTTTAATCGAATAATTTAAAGATTCAGTAAATTTGAAACTTTCATATGCTAGTTAGAAAATAAAATTATAAAACCAGTGGTTTCTTTTTTGTCTAACATTAATTTATTGAATTTAACCACTTCAAAAATTTTTGGATGTTTTTAAAAGTTCACATCACACAAAGAGCATATTGTTGAATTGTAATGTGGAAATAGGATCTGTAATTTTTTAGAATTCTTGATCTATGAATTTTAGTGAGTGAGTGAATATGAAACGCATTATTCCAGCTACTCGAGGGCTTTTAGAGACGGACCTCTAAATTTTGAACTGTGGTCAAGTGACGAGGACTACACCTGAGGTGGCAATTCTCTCTCCTAGCTTCCACACCACGCCAACAGGAGGATATTTAAAGTCTTGACAGATTTAACGTGCATTGCGCCCCTGCACGGTCAATCTTCAGCGATACTAGGCTCGAATTCATGACACGCCAGTCACGAGTCCGTTACCGTGACCACTTGGCAACCATGGCCACCTGATATTTTCAGAAAATTTGGGAAGCGTTGGCATTTAGAACTTTTAAGCCTCACAAGTGAATTTTATGAATTGAATGTGTTCATCCTACGTTTGTATTCGCGTCTTTTGAGGAATTTGAATGATTGTTATGCACCCACGTATATAACGATTAAACCATTTTAAATTAAATTCCTCTTGTGTTGAAATAAACAATTTTATTTCCTCATAAAATATCTCGGAAAAGAAATTTATATAACACAAGCAATGTAAACTTTATGATGTAATTTTGAAGAACTGAAATACATTCAGGCAGCTAATTTGCTGAAAAATATTCATTTTTGAAAATTTTACAAATACTAGTTCACATATATTTATTGACTATATAATGTAGTTTCAAAGAACTACTTATAATGTTTCTGCTCATATAAATTTTTTTATTCAAAAGCAATGTTCTACGAAAAACAATGTTTCATTGAAAACTATAATGCTTGCTAAAATTAAACGATTCAAAATACACTACTGGCTGTATAATTGCTACAGCAAGAAGGCGACATGATACAGACGTTAAATTTAAACGACATGAAGGTGCTGTGATATGCAAAAATGATTAGCTTTTCAGCTCATTCAGATAAAACAGGCACCGGCGACACCTACAATGTGTTTAAATGAGAAAATGGTTCAGTCTGTTTCTCATACACAAAATTACATTTGAACGTTTTGGCCTGGTGAAAAGTTATGATGCCTCGTGTAAGAAGCAGAAATGCGTACCAGTACGTTTCTGACTTTGATAAAGGTCGAATTGTAGTGTACACGGATTGTGGTTTATCGTATCGCAGGATTCCTGCTCGCATTGGTCGAGATGCAATGACTGTTAGCAAATATAGAATAGATGGTTTCAGGACGGTAATACGGAACGTCGTGCTGGATCTTAACGGTCCCCTTATCACTACCAGTCGAGAAGACAGACAAGTTGCTCGTATGGCCTTAATAGATCGTACAGCCACGTCATGACCCTCGAGTCAGAATTGCAGGGATCGTTTGCAAGACAACAAATGTCTGCATGAAAAGTTTGGTGACGTCTGCAGCAATATGGACTCAGTTGGGGAGACCATGGCTGCGGCTCTCTTGATGTATCACACACGCGGCGTCTTCAATAGTATTTATCTACGACGAACCCGGGTGCAAGAATGGTGAGATGTCATTTTTTTCAGATGAATCCATGTTCTGTTTACAGCATCAAGACTGTCGCACCCGTGTTTTTGCGGTATCGGGGTGAACGCACATTGGTAGCATGGCATTCGTCATCTTCACGGCCCATTACCTGGTGCGATGGTATGGGTTACTAATGGATACGTCTCGATCTTCTCTTGTTCGCGTCAGTAAGTGAATATTAATGTCACACTGTTCAGCTACAAGAGGGCTTTTTGCCGACGGACCTCGTTACTTTGAGCCAGAGTGAAGTGACGAGGACGACACATAAGCTAATACCCCCTCCTAACTACCAACCACAAACGTGAGGATGTTTGAGCTCGACAGATTTGACATGCACATCCTATGCCGCGGGTCTTCAGCGGTACCGCTCGAACTCGTGTCAAGCCAGCCGCGATCCGATACATAGACCATTAGGCTACCGAGGCCACACCTCTTGTTCACATTGAGGGCACTTGGAACAGTGCACGTACGTGTAGGAAGAGATGCATGTTAAATCTGTTGAGATTTCAAACCCTTCTCCCGTTGATGTAGTGCGGTAGTTCGGATAGAAGGTGCCAGATCGGTGTTGTCCTCGTCACTTGACCATGGTTTAAAAATTAAGAGGTCCGTCGCTAATAGCCCTCATGCAGTTGAACAGTGTGACGTTAATATTCACTCACCGAACAGTACACGTTACATTTCTGATGTATTGCGACCCGTGGCACTACCATTTTTCGAGCCCTGCGAAACCCAAAGTTTCAGAAGTATAATCCACGACCACATGTTGTCGGTACTGTACAGACTTCATGGATAGTTGCAATACCAATCCGCAGCCCCGCTAAAATAAAAGAAATATTTTGGATATTTAAATCTCTATGTAAAATAAATATCAAAAATGAACAAGTCAAGTTATACTCGGGAAACAAACGAAATGAAAGTTTTCAATGACTGTTCAGTCAGATATTTATGTAAAGATGCTCTAAATTGTGAATGTTAACGTTAAATACACTGTGAAATTAATTGTAGGCAAAAGACTGATTTCTATAAAAATGCGCTAAATAAAAATTACATGAGGGGCATCTTTTCAGATTTAGACACGTAATCAACACAAAGTACACAATTCAACATGTGCATTTGTTAATGTAGACAACCATCATAACCAAAATGCATGCAGTATTTTTATTTAGTCTCCAACGGATCATATAAAATAAACCGATTGAATATGAGTCGCAATTTTATTTGAATAAATATATATATTTAAAACACGTCGACTGTATGTTTAAAATATATAACGCATTCCTTATAATATTTAATAAATTTTTATTTTTGCGCAGATATTTAAGACAATGCTGATAGAGTATAAAACCCACATTTAATTCCACCAATCGAACCCTCTAGATTCTCTTACATTTTTAAAGTACGGCCTTCTTTAGAACACAAATTTTATTGCTCAGATTCAAATGTAACTTCTGATTGGATGGAAGTCTCAGTAAATTAAACCAATGTAACAACAGTTAATCCTTTCCTTTTTAAAGTGCGGCCTTCTTTATTGCTCAAATTCTGATGATAGATGATTGCATGTAATTCATAACTAATTTAACTAATGTAATCATAGCCAGGTATTTGCATTAAAAGTTTCCACCCTCGTTAAGAGATTTAAAGGATTTTATTGTTGAAATTGTGCAAGAAAGCGTTGATTGGATATAAATCTCCCTATATTTTGTTCAATATCATCATATAAATTGGTTTTATTAAATTACCGCCCTCTTTACTTGGTTAAGTTTAATTGCTCCGATTCTATTGAAAGCGCTGATTGGACGGAAGTTTCGATATATTTAACCAATGTAATTGTGGTCGGTCTCTATTTTTAAAACATACCGCCTTTTCTTAGACAATCTTACAATTTTATTGTTCAGATTCAAATCTCAATATTCGCATTAGATGTAAGGTACAGTTATTTTAGCCAACATTGTGTCACCGATTGCTTTTTTTCCAATGTACCACCTTTTTTTATAGCATTAATTAAATTTTATTGGTATGTTCTATTGAAAGCCCTGATTGTGGAGATACATGGTACAAATAATTTAACGAATATAACCATAGTTCGACTTACAAACTTTAAGTACCGCCTTCTTTCGAGGAGTTACTATCATGAAAAACCGCTTAACACGAATGTGTGAATATTAATGCCACACTGTTCAGCTACACTAGGGCTTTTGGTGACGGACCACGTAATTTTGAACCATGGTCAAGTGACGTAGACGACACCTCAGCTGGCACCCTCTCTCCTAACTGCCACACCACTCCACAGGAAGACGTTTCAACTCTCGACAGATTTAACGTGCATCGCTAACCTACACGGCGGGTCTTTAGTGGTAAATGGGCTTTGAAACTCATGACATGATTGCCATGATCCGATACCTTGAACACTGGGCTACCGCAGCCCTACGAATGTGTGAGAGTGAATATTAACGTCACCCTATTCAGCTACACAAGGGTTTTGAGATGCTTTTGACCTCAAATTTCAAACCATGGTCAGGTGACGAGGATGACACCCGAGAACTAGCAATCCTCTGCCAACGCCTCCACGGCACACCACCCACCGCTTACTTACTTACTTACTCCAGAGAATCGAGCTCACCCAAAAGGTTTAGAGCTGCATC
>BMAU01006694.1:0-15601 GCA_019973935.1 Trichonephila clavipes
TATTCTCAAGTGTACTCTGATGGAGATTTGGCAGTAGCACTTGATGAATTTGCATTATTTTTCTGGGGTTTTTTGTCACTTTTTCGACTGGACTTGCTCTGTTGGTTTTCTTTTTCTTTTCTTTCACGAAACTCTTTTCCTCTCTGTGCATTTGATTTAGGCATTCTGACTAGAATTATTAATAATTCAACGCAAATGAAAATTAACGAAATAAATTAGCCCCCGAACACATCGCCATGTAGCCAACAATCTAAAGAAAATTTCAAAAAGGCACGCTTTTGCTGCGAGAGCTATTTTGTCTGCACCGTAATGCTCACACTGCAACTGATACAACCGCTGAAAATGTTCCCGGGTCTGGGGAAAAGGACCTCTAAACGGAAGCTGGGCAAGTTGACCAGTCGGAGACGTGGGCAATTATTCAACTTTTTCACTGATATGACACAAGTCACGCGGTGTCCCCTTTACCCCCATTTCCTCCTCTGGCTCTCTCCTTAACATGGCGATGATTCGGGGGGGGGAGACTATTTCCGTTCGCTTTTTACTGTTACGCAAAACTGGGTAATTTTCTCATTCACTCTCCAGCCCAAAAAAGTTTCACTTCAAAAATTATGTTTTGTATAACACGCGTTACTTTTACGTGTTCAAAGATAGATATTACTCCAGGGAACCGTTTTAAAATTAATCGCTCTTAATGAACACATTTCTTTGACTGTGAGAAATATAGCTATGGTAGTTGGTGTGGTCAAATTAACTGTTTCAAGAATTTTAAGAACTTTTCAAGTTTCCAGATCATCGTCTCCAAAAAGAAAAAAAACGAGAACGAAAAATTACCCCCAAAGTTGATAAAATTTTAATAAGAAATAGCAAAATAAATTTAAACTAGAAAGACAAGAACAGACCTTTGAAGGGATTTATAGGATAATGGGGTTCAACTGCACGGAAAAGCCTTCTGGAAGTTGGCCTTAAGGCAACAAGACAGAAAAAAACTATTTCTAACTCAGAAAAATATGAAAAAACGTTTGGCATGAGCCAAAAAGTACTAATTATGGACTGTTAGCGTATGGAAGGAGGTGATTTTTAGTGATGAAACATTTGTTTGTGCAAGGATACAAACCAAGTGTAGTTAGACGAAGTGAAGTTGAAACTTTGTTACCAGATCATATCCAACAGACTATAAAAACACCCTTCTAAGCAGATGTTTGTGGGGTTTTTTTCACAACAAATGACCCTGAATGCTTAGTTCCTATTAAAGGCATGATGAATTTTGTCAAATATATAGAAATATTATGTAGTAGGATTGTTCTCCTTTCATGAAAACATTTGATGGAACATTCCAACTTGACTTTGGGCCCCTTGTCACAATTTGAAATTGATCCATGCTTTTATGCGAAAAATAAAATAAAAGTGCTCGATTGACCTGGAAATTCCTCAGACTAAAAATTTATAAAAAACTTGTCATATTCAAAAGAATCATTTTGCTAAGATTAATTGTAGGACAACAAAGCAAATGATAAAAAGGGCTCTACTTGTGTATCTCCAAGAGGAAATCAAGAACATGTGTGCTACTCTAGTGGAGTCAATGAGAAGACGGGTTGAAGAGGTCATTTATGCTAAAGAAATACATACTTCGTACTATTATGCAGATTTTTCAGTCTATTTAAGGCATGTAATGATAAAAAGCTAAGGTGTTTTAGAAAAAAACCACTTTTTTTCCGCTTGTCCCAATTAATTCGAACAATATAGTATATTCAAACTACTATTAAAAAATTGAATTAGAATTAATTTAAATTATTTCACAATTACTCAGGAAATTTGTATTCACATATAGATCACATGGCCACGGTAGCCGAGTGGTCATAGTCGATATCTCGTGGGCTCGAGTCCGAAAGCCACTGAATATCCATCGTGCAGATTAGCTGATGCACTTTAAATCCGATGAGGTTCAAAGTTCTCTCGTTGGTATCGCATAGGAGTTTGGAGAGTGGGGGTGTCTGCTTAGGTGTTTAGGTCATTTGATCGAGGTTCAAAATTACGAGGTTCGTTAAAGTTAGTCCTCGAGTTGCTTTAGAGGAAGACATTCATGAAAATCATAAGTCAATATTGCATATACAAGGTGTGACACACACACACAAAAAGAGACTAAATGTGTAGCTTAAAAAAAGAGTGGAGTAGGCAACAACTGTTTTGGTGACGTCATCCCACGCACCTCCTCCATCCATGCAGCCAGTTTCGCCTTAATCGATGAAGCTGGTTGGGAGAACAGCGTCATTGAGTGAACACGTGAAACTGCATTCTGCCGGAAAAATGTCAAATCAACATGAAGTTTCTTGTGAAACTAAGAAATTAGCCATGAAAACTTTTCAAATTTTAACCGGGGCTTGTGGGGATGAAATTTTGTCTCGTGCACATGTGTTTGAAGGGTATAAGAGGTTTTCGGGGGGAAGGGTTAGTGTGGAAGATGATGAACCTGCTGGGAGCTCGAGGTCAGCTATTACAGACCAAAACATAGCCATAATTTGTTATATGAGTGAGTTCCCCCTCACATCTGTGGTCAGACTGTTAATCCACACTACTGTATTGAAGAAGTAAAAAGACACTTCGAGAAAATATTAGGATAAAAGGCCAGAATTAGTGCGTGATGGAGGGCTGTTGTACAAAGACAATGCATCCCCTCATATAACCCTATCTGTCAAGCAGTTTTTGACCAGCAAAATATTACTGTGAAGGGGAATCCTCCTTATTCATCTGATTTGGCCCCATGCTACTTTTTTTTATTTCGTACAGTTAAATCTTGCTGAAAGAGAACCCATTTTACCTCAGGTGAAGAGGTTCAGGCAAAAACGGAAAATCTCCTAAAGGGACTCCCCAAAACCTCGTTCCAGAACCGATAGCAGCACCGAATGCAGAAGTGTGTAAATGTTGAAGGGAATTACTTTGAAGGTGATACTCTCACGGAGAACTTATTCTGTAAGTACAGTGATTTATTGGACCAATCATCTCGTTTTTTGTGCGTCACATCCCGTTCATCACAAGCACAAATGAATAAAGACTATATTCGAACAATTCAGCTAACTTTGTATTCGATCTTCATAATACTTATTTTTAACGTGAATAAAAAACCACAAAAGCATAAACTGCACGGGTAAATTAATGAAATATGCCTGTATTGAGAAAGTTGTCTGGTCATACAGTAGCACATGAATAATTAATTTATTCATATTACTTCTTTTATAAAATTGAATATTATTCTGCATTATATAAATCCTTATGTAGTTTAATTCCGTTGAAAAATATGAACTGCATAGCGGAGATATCATTTATACTTACTAACTTAATTTTAAGGTATCCGACTATCAATTTGGAACCGTGATTTTTTGCGATTGCTCTTTTAAATGAATATTTTTTAAATATACATTTAGTGTCACTTAAATTAGAATATACTCATAAAATTGTGTGTGTTTTTTAAGAATATTATTACAATAAAAATTTTTTAAACGATATTTACTTGGCAAAAAAGGTGGAAAAATTACATTTTCAAAAACATTTTTCTTTTATGAAAAATGCTTTTATAACAATAGTATTTTGCCTATATATAGCTAAAACTTCTCTACACAGTCTGAATTAGGAGTTTTCAAATATATAGTTTTGAAATGGAATTGTTCATATTTTAATACATCAAAGTAGAGAAATTTTGACAGAAAAAACACTGCTTATTATTTCGATTGATAGTAACTCTGAAAATAATGTAAACTCTTCCAAAATATCTTTGAGACTTTGTAGATAAGTCTTATAGCTATATAAAGGGCTATAAATATTATTATAGAAGCATTTTCTGCAAAAGAAGGATATAGTTTGAAAATACATAATTTTTTCTTCATTTCAAGAATTATATCAAAATTTTTTATTATAATAATTTTCTTAAAACAATTTTATGTATGCATTCTAATTCAGGGGACATTAAATACAAAAAAACGAGTAATATAAAAAAATAAGTTAATTCCTACTTGGGTTAACAAAGAAATTTTTATTTCAGTTAATTTTTATTAAATAATTACAATTAATATATAAATATGTTTATACATATGACACAGAATCACAATATTAAGTGGCAAAACAATTTTGAATTGACATTAGAAACTTTTTAACCACATTAAATTTGTTATTACACTTTAAATAAAAGTTGAAAAAATATATATAGGTAAGAATTTATATCTTAAAACCAATGTAAAAGGAGTTCCGAAGTCTACCATATGTCTGGCTTCAGACTGACCACCTGATCGTGACATCTGCTTATGCACCTCAGCGCTCTATGGTCCCGTATACTGGGATGGGCACAGTAGGCCCTGACCCTCATGGGCTGTCGGACCACTGACTTTGAATTTTAACTAACATATGATTTTTTTTTATTTAGGTTAAGTTAAATCTTCATCACAAATTTCCAAACTTGTTTTATCCAATAGTGCCGCCGTCTAGAGGAATAATATCAATTGAAACAAATCTATTAAACTATTATTAATTAAATAAATTAAATTGATGAATTAATATTTGAAAAAACTGTATTAACATAATTTTAGTTACTTTTTATTAAATAGTTACAATTGATATAAATATGTATATACATATGACAGAATCACAATATTAAGTGGCAAAATATAGAAAGCGATTTTCCTTGCAATTCCCCATTTTCCTTTCTATATAGACTACTTTTTTTTTGTTTGTTACTATTTATTCATTAATTAAATTTAATTATTCTAATAAAATAGTATAGTAAAAAAGAGTCACATTCTCAAAAGCTTGGCTTCCCGGTTGGGATTCGAACCCACGACCTTTGTACAAGGAGTCCAACGCACTATCCATTGCGCTACAGGGACTGAATGAACGAAATTCCTTTCTATATATTCTGCTGGACCAGTGGCGCGCACAAGGGGGTCCTCGGGTCCGAACCCCCCCCATATAGGCCTTGATTTTTTTCCAACTGATTATAATCCTATGTATATATTACGTAAAATTGATTAAGTATTTGTATTAATAATTAATTTTATTAATGAATGCTAATTGTTTATTTAAAAATTAATTTTTCATTGTTTTTGTTCCCGAAAATCGACAAAATCAGAAGAATATGTTGGGCGGCGTATTGATGCATGATACCAAAATGGTGAATTCTCTCTCTCTCTCTTGACTGTGGATCCCCTTCCTTGAAAAATTTTTGTGTGCACTACTGTATTGGACTATTATTTTCGTTTGTTGCTATTTATTCCTTTTTTAAATTTAAGTAATGAATTAATATTTGAAAAAACTGTATTAACATCAAGTGTCATCCACTACAAGTTTAAAAAAAAGTTATTTGAACTTGAATGGATGAATAAAAAGTATTTTAATAACGATTGAAAATTTGAACAAGATAAATATACATATATATACGGAGAGAGTGAACTAATAGAGTAGGAATTGAAAAATTGTTAAAATAGTACTGTGCAACTATTTGAATTTCTAAATCTTAAGATAATAAAATATGCCTACCTTCATGAACTTCCAAGTGTAATCCCAAGATATATTGTGCTGACGTTTTTAATAACTTCAGAAGTTTGTGAAACTTTATAACGTATTTTGCTTAGATGTTAAGTTTAAGAGATGACAAATGAAAGCTTGTAATGATATGTTGCGATGAAATCGTTGAGTTTCTTATATATGTTTAGAAGCTTGTATATATGCTGCGACGAAGCACTATTTGACCTGTTCCACAACTTTTCTTAACAAGCTTTCAAATCTTTATCACGCAAGAATTTTCTTGGAACGTCAGCTCTTGTTATCGCGAAAGACTTATCGAAATAATCTCTTTTGACTGCCAATTTTATCCATTTTGGCCAATTATCTGGTTGAACTTAGTGTTTATCATATAGCTTGTCCAGAAGATGAAATTTCAACCTTCTTTTTTTGTTCCAAATCTGAAAAACCTTTCTTAGATATTTCTTGTTTTGAATTGCTTTTACAAGTTAAATACGCGTAAGAAGAGAGAGATTTCTTTTTTGAATTTCCTTGGTCAATGCTTTTTTGTATTAGTTTATATCCTCATTAAACCCTCATCTACCGCATTATGATTTACGGTAATTTTTTTTGAGGAATATATATAAAATTAAGGGATATATATATAAATGAAGTACTCAACTTTACGAAATTTACTCTATTAGAGCTAATTAATTGAATTGGTACTTTTAGGTACCGTCAGTTTACGAAGATCTAAAATATTCTCATAATACAAAAAGACTAAATGACTTTTGAACGCATTTTTATAACTCTTAAAAATGCTAAATAACCAGAACCCTAATATTTCACTGCAAAAAATACTTATTTTTAAAGATTAGTAAATTTTTAAGCTTTACTTTTTTTACACATAAAAACAGCTTTTACACAGAAACTTAATTTGATGATATTCAAATAAACAGTTTTTTTAAAATTAAAACACAAACATTCATTACACATTACGCATTTGAGTGAGTTTTCGATTGAATGTATATTTAAAGCACTGAACCCTGCGGTAGGAAATGCTGTATTTTCGCTCCTTGAGTCTTGTTTAGTTTCTTGATTGTCATCTTAAGAATCTAACGAAAATTACAGCAGATTATTCGTAGGAATTTTTGATCTGAAAAATTAACTGTTAGTACGTCACTGGTTTCAGATGGTAAGTTCTGTAATAAATCCACACCCACACACACAAACCTTCTTGAAGACTGAGTTTACTTTTTTCAGACTTTCTAATAAAAGGAAATAATAATAATAATAATAGCCCTTTGAAAATCTCCAATTATTGTTAAATCTCAGTTACACATAAAGGAATTAAAATGTTAATTTTTGAAATAAGAATAGATATTTCATTTAGTTGTGTGGCAAAAAAAAAATGTGTCTGCGCTTATGACCACACGATAGAAGTGATAACTTCAAATTTTGTAATGTTATTTCAGGGATTAGTTTGGTGAATAAAAAACAAGGGGATATTAATATATTGTCCTATAAAATTATTTATTCATATGTCTCTACTCAAAGTAATATTTTTGTGCGAAATATATATATAGAATCATATTTGGGAATTAAAATTGCATTCTAAGAAGGAAACAATATGTTTATGGTAGCTGAAAAGGATTTAATGAAGGAAGGAAGGTTCGTTCTGGGTACCTTCCGTTCCGAACGCGAGTACTTTACCGATCACGCCAAAACGATCATCTTCGCGTGATGTTGGTACTAATTCATATAGATATCACACCGCCACATACCCCTCTGCCAGTGTTTCGGCGAATAGGCGAACAAACGATACGATATTCCTGGCGAGCATGTAAGCAGTTGCGTCACTTTGGTGGGTTGCGTCATCATGCGTGACGGCTTGAGAAATTGCGTCATTTGTGGGAGACGGCTTTGAGAAGTAACGGCTTATTTGCGTCACTGTTTGACGGCTTGGTTGCTTTTGTGGTGGATAGATGGCACCACGACTGAGGCGCGTGAAGGGTGTGGTTCTTTTGCATGAACAGGGTCACCAATGAAGGAAGGAAGGTTCGTTCTGGGTACCTTCCGTTCCGAACGCGAGTACTTAACCGATCGCGCCAAGACGATCGTTTTGGCGTGATCGGTAAAGTACTCGCATTCGTTCGGAACGGAAGGTACTCAGAACGAACCTTCCCTCCTTCATTGGTGACCCTGGTCGTGATATGAACCACACCCTTCGCGCGCCGCAGTCGTGGCGCCATCTATCTACCGCAAAAGCAACCAAAACCGTCAATCATTGACGCAATTAAACCGTCACACAAATGACGCAATTTTCAAGCCGTCTCACACAAATGACGCAATTTTCAAGCCGTCTCACACAAATGACGCAATTAAACTGTCACACGTGACGCGACTGCTTAATTGCTCGCCACGAATATGGTATCGTTTGTTCACCTATTCGCCGAATCATTGGCAGGGGAGTATGTGGCGGTGTGATATCTATATGAACTAGTACCAACATCACGCGAAGACGATCGCTTTGGCGTGATTGGCAAAGTACTCGCATTCGTTCGGAACGGAAGGTGCCCAGAACGAACCTTCCTTCCTTCAGATTCAAAATTTTATTTAAATATCTATAAAAAAACTCCGCCAAGCGTTTTTCCATACTCTCTCGTGCTTCATTTGGATCAATTGGCATAATTAAATTGAATTTTGATTTTTTAAAAAATCAACTAAAGGTTTTGATTTGTCTTTTGAAAAATCTACTTTAAAATTTCCACTTAAAATCATAGGTAATTTGTTCAGAAGACCCGATCCGATTTTATGAATTTTGGTTGTAATTTAACAATATTCTCAATTGTATCCATGAATTAATTTAAGCAAAGGGATAGTAAAACAGGTAGTTGATTGGAAAGAGATGAATCTAGGCCAAAATCTTTAAAAAGGGATTTAATCAGAAGATTTATATCACCTAATCTCAGGCTTATACTAGCTCTTTTATCATTGTATGGCAGTTTTGTAGAAATATATCCGGTGCTGCTGCAAGAAGAGTCTTCTTAATTATATTTTGTTTCCTTGTATTTAAATTTTTTTTTTAATGTAACTTTCTTAATACCTGTACACTTAATTTGGTTATTTTAAATTTTTAATTGTTTTAATTTTCTTTTTAGACTCAAAGAGTATATTTAAGTAATGTGATTAATAGAACTATTTGTTCATTGCTATTCCGATTCGCTTACAAAAATAGATTTGTATTCTTAAGATCACTACTATATTGCTAAAGATAATTATACTATTTACTTAGTTCTATAAAAATTTGTCCTTTTTCTACCTTTTATGCTTAGTTTTAGTGTAAGATTTCTCTTTCTCTCTATGCCTATTTTTCAATTCCTACTATTAGCTCAAACTCTATATATTTATTTTGGTGGAATTTTCAATCGTTAATAAAATACATTTTAAAGAGCTCAATTGAGCTGAAATTTTATATACACGATTATTTTGGATGACAATACACTAATTTAATTATAATTAATAAAAATTCATTATTCAAAAAATTACAAATACATATACGTTGGCATCATTTTTAGCGACTTAGCAACCCTTTTGACGACTTGTGTCAAAACTTGAAAAGGTTTTTTTGTCTCACATTTTAAACCGCTCATTTGAGCTGAAATTTTCTATACACTATTGTTTTGGGTGGAAATACGATAATTTAATTATAATCAATTAAAAGTAATTAACTGAAACTAATTATTTAAAGAATTGCAGATACAGCCTCATTGGTTTCCTTTTTAGCGACTTGGGTCAAAACTTTAAAAGATTTTTTTTCTCACGTTTTAAAGCATTCAGCCGAACTGAAATTTTATATACACGATTGTTTTGGATGACAATACGATACCTTAATGATAATTAATAAAAATTAAATACCACTTAATATTGTGATTCTGTCAGATGTATATACATATTTATATTAATTGTAACTATTTAATACAAAGTAGCTAAAATAAAATTTTTCTTTGTTGATCTAAGTAGAAATTGACTTAATTTTTTTTATATTACTTGTTTTAAAAATATGACGTTTCATTTTCATGCTTCTACTAGGATTAAAAAGAATCCCATATTCATTTCAGTAGAAGTGGTGGTGGGAGGGAGCCCCACTTACATCGAAGCTAGGGACTTTACTTTTACGACGTATTGGTGTGTGGGGGGGACTACAGCGTGTCAGAGTGGTGGAAATGTCCCTCCTTTCCCTTTTAGGGGTGTGTATGTCCGAATGAAGGCGAAAAAAGCCGAATGAGCGTTGCATTCCCGAACGTGATGTTCATTCAAGTTCACTCTCCTGCAAATCGCGCCAATAGAAGTTATCACTTCATAAAAAAAAAAGCAAGCTCAGATTCTCAAAGCTCAAAAATTTCTGAAAACATTAAAATAAAACAATAAATAAGTAATATAAGTACGTTAAGCTAAAAAGAAGTGCCCGAAAAAGCATAAGTCTATTGCACTATAGTGATGACTCTACAACACAACAAAAAGCAACAATAAGCTACACCAGTGTTTCTCAAACTGTGGGGCGCGCCCCCCTAGGGGGGCGCGAGCATATCGAAAATAAAAGATTTAAAAATAATTAATTTACTGGAATGAATTAAAACAAAATACTTTCAAACATAATAAAAAATGGACTTTTACTTTGATATAATACATAGGCGCGCGCGATATTAAGTCAACAAAAATTAAAAATTTCTTCAATACTTAATTAGCTATCTTTGATCCTATAACCTAATAAAAAACTTTTATTTGATTTGCTGTAATCCCATGATGAGATATTTTTTATTACGCTTTCTTTATAAACATAACATACAACTCTTTCAGAGAAAAAACAGATCCCAGACGCAGAATCGAAAAAATTTAGGAACATAAAAAATTTCTCACTGTCATTATTTTTGAAATACTGCACATTATAGCTGTAATCTGTTTAACCTTCTAAGTTATTGGTACAGTTAGTTATGACGCCTCTTTTATGTGTTTCTTTCTCATTTAGGGAAGTTGCAAGTAATGTATTTCTCTGTTAGGCTTTTTTGCATGCAAAAGAGTTTTATGATGTTTGGAAAACCACGGAGAACTTTTTGAAGGATTACTTGGCCTAGAATTATTTTTACGAGTTTTCTATACATATGAAGCATAACGCGAAAAACGTAAGAGCAAAGAGCGGGCACTTCAGCCGGTATACTTTTAATGTATCAGTGCTGCACAGAGTATTTTATAACTAATTAATTAATACTAAATTAAGAACAAGTTTAATAAGTATAAACGACTTCCATGGGCTTGTCTTGCAAAGCAAAGTTTTTATAAGGAATGCTTATGATTAGAAATTCACCCTCTGAGTTCTTTTTCTATATTTAGCTGATATCTATATTTTGTCTTCTAAGTAGCCACCGCATTTTGCAATACGTTCAATTTAAAAATTAGAGGAAGGAAAAATAACATATAATTATCCTATTATTTTATTTATTTATTTATTTTTTGCTTAAAAGTAGTATACAAAATTTTAATGCTTATGTTACTAATTTGTATGGTTTATAATTAAGATCGCCTATTGTAGCTTTAGCGTCAAAGTGCATTATTATTGCATTCAGTACATTATTAATGTATAAGGGGGGCGCGATAAAAATTGTGATCAAAAAGGGGGGCACCAGTATTGAAAGTTTGAGAAGCACTGAGCTACACAGACGAAGTTCTTGCTCTAACATCCAGTGTACTGTCGGTACTTATAAGTGCCCCAAAGTTATTCAACTGTAAAATAATTATATACACTGTTCATTTAAAATAAATAGTCAAATCATTTTCTAAGGTTTTCATTAACATACAAAAAAAATAAGGCACTTAAATTTTGGCATTAACTACATTTTTTAACAAAAATGACAATCTTCGCAATCCGATCAGAATGTCAGCTGAAAACGCAACTTCTGCTATAAAACTATTCGCCTTCCCCGCTAAAATACTCATCATAGAACAACTGGCGTAGTTAGTCATGAGTGGGCCCTATATCAAAATTCTTTGGGGCCCTTTTCCAATAATAAAATTTAAAAGCGTCAAAATTTTACAATTGGGGCCTATGTAGCTCGGGATCCCCGTATCATTGATAAGGCTGTAGCTATGCCCCTGCATAGAGCCCATGTTGTCATATATCTTGGAAGAGTGGATTTAAAAGAATATTCCTGCAAAGTTTTGTCAGAGTATTTGTAAAAATAGTTTTTCCTTGTAATTTTAAAATGATTGATACTTATAAGTACGTCGGTAGATAAAGGGTTAAGGCTAAAATAAAATAAGAAAAAATAATTGTCAAATTTTCGGGGGTATATAATTTTTTATATATCTCTGGAAAATCCCTATATATTTTACATTTAAACTATCTTGTGGCTTGTGCATTGAGCCAATTTTTCTATTGTAAAATGTGCATTGAGCCAATTTTTCTATTGTAAAATGTGCATTGAGCCAATTTTTCTATTGTAAAATGCGCATTTTTGAGTGAGTCTGTCATATAAGCATCTTCAAGTCATAAAGGAATGCCAATCGAATGCTTTTTAGATTCTAAATATTCATTTAAGGCTTTTATAGTTGAAAAGAGTAAAGAAATACTTAGATATGATGAAACAAAGTTATTTTACAATTTTATTTACTTTTGAAGACTTACCAGTTTAATGCATTATCGAATGATAAAATATATTTGCATTATACATTCGTTATAGCTTCGTTGTTGATTTACATTTACTTTCATAAATGTCATTTATCCCTTTCAAGATTCTTTGACAATATAAAATCTCTTTACACACACACACACACATTATAGTTAATATCTATATAGTGTTTTACATTTCATAAAAATATTGTTATAGTATAATGAACATAAGTTTTATTCTGAAATATTACAAATTGGTGAAGATCATGTTTCATATCTCAGAATTGAGTTTCTGAAAATTGAATATTATCTAAGTATATTATCCATTTTGTAATTAATGTTCTGACTAAAATGCATTCTCTTATATTTAAAATGTACTGAGTAAATTCTTTATATTTTTAAAAAGAAATATTATTATAAGATAGGTAGATAAGTTTGTACTGAAGCAGATCAAAAATAATATTTTAGTATTTTTAATTACGTTTCTGTTTGCAATTTTTTATTTCTATATTAAGAATCGCACTTGAAAAATACAGATTCATAGAACTTCCTTTTAGATTGTTTTGTAATATTATAAATTTATATATTATATATAAAGGATATATTATTCATCTATCTTTTTTTTCTTTATTACTTATTTCAAAAAACTCGGTTTCCTCTTCATAAATTATTTACAGTTAAAAGAAAGATATCAAGGTATCCCCCCAACTACGTTCAGAACCGTGATTTTTCAAAAGCGTGTAAATGGATAATATTTATGATATTTAGTGTCACTTAGATTGGAAAATGTATATAAAATTGTTTTAAGAATAGTATTAGAATAAAAAGTTATTTAAGTACAATATTTTGACAAAAAATGAACATAGAATGACCCATTTTCAAAATATTCTCCTTTTGCGAAAAATGCTTCTATTATAATAATATTTTGCCTGTATGTATCTCAGACCTCTGTACAGAGGCTCAACTAGAATTTTTGAAATATGTAACTTAGAAGTGGGTTTATCCATGTTTTACGACAACAGAGGGGAGAAATTTTAAGAAAAAAACGCCAATAATTATTTCAATTGGTTGTAACTCTGAAAATAATGTGAATTTTTCAAAAATCATCGTTGAGCCTCTGTACAGAGGTCTCAGCTATATACAGGCAATATATTATTATAATAGAAGTATTTTTCACAAAAGGAGAACATTTTGAAAAAAAGTTTTTTTCTAAGTTAATTTTTTGCCGAAATATTGAATTTAAATAATTTTTTTTGTCAAAATGTCCTTAAAACAATTTTATACATGTATTCTAATATAAGTGACACTAAATATGATGAAAATTATTCATTTACGTGCTTTTTTAAAATCACGGTTCCGAACGTAGTCGGATACCTTAACTAATAAAAATAAATTTTTACGTTCTAGTTTTACTTCATTTTCATGCAGCTTTTTTAGTTTGCCCTCCCTCTCTAGGAATAATTTAAGTATTGCAAAGCGCTTTAAGATTTTGATTTCCTATGATAAGATCTACATACCGTCGGACCCCAATTTAAAAAATTCAAACCGGACCTGAATATTTTGTTCGTTATTCGTTTATATCGGCGTGCAAAAAAAAAAAAAAAAAAATTGTTTGTACTTATATTTTGAAAAACTCTATAATGAGCATTTGCACAAAAAATATCCATATTTAGAAACGACACACTTTTTATTCAATAGTTAAAAATACTATAGTGAATTACTACACACCAGTGTTAATTGTAAAATTTTAAAATACTGACTAATAGATGATCGAAAATCTTTTTGATTCCTGACTCGAAAGAATTTTCTACTGCATTGTTTACATCCTGTTGCATAAGAAAGGTATGTTTTTCGATTTCTATAAACAATGTAAGACATTAGAAAATGTAACCGCATTTTATAGGAGTTTCATTATCGATTTTTGCGATTAGAATCGCTATTCATTGGCTCCAACCAATCCAACAATTTCCCCTCAACTTCATTCTTACAGATAGGCAATCCGTCATCAAATGTTTCATGATCATAAATCTTAAGATATACCCTGCGTTGTGGATTAGGATGAGATAAGAATGGAATTTTCTGTCCTACTCAAGACTCATACGCATAGGTTACACTCATAACTCATTTGCACCTGTCAAGTCTAATAATGGTCTTCATTATTTCCCTTCAGAAATTTTCTGCATGCAAGAAAAGTCTTTTTATGTTCCGGACAAATAAAGATGTGTTAGCTGAAAAAAATTCAATTTTTTTGTTAATAAAAAATAAATAATTTTTTTAACTTCTGAAATAATTCGTTAATTTAGGGTTCATTATTTGTTAAATAGGCTTTTGCCTTTGTTTAATTCCGGAGAAGAGAGAAAGTTCATTATATAGGGAGTTCGTTACATCGAGTCAACTGTATACTCTAAACTTCAGTAGCCTCTTACATGATTTCTGCAGTTTTCATTTTGAATTGATTATTTACTTATTAACAAACCTTCATATCATTAAACAAAAGTTTTGAAAAATTCCTGTATTTAATGGCCGAAACTGACTCTAAAAAACTGTCTTGTCTTTCTTTCCAACCAAGCACGTTAAGACACACACGCACACACCATAGTTATTAATTTTTAAAATTAAATTTAGTAGCTCTGTAACGA
Organism: Trichonephila clavipes; assembly: GCA_019973935.1. Classification (NCBI taxonomy): domain Eukaryota; kingdom Metazoa; phylum Arthropoda; class Arachnida; order Araneae; family Nephilidae; genus Trichonephila; species Trichonephila clavipes. The sequence goes on from BMAU01006694.1 coordinate 14,791, forward strand.
ATTTCCTAAATACTTTTCTGTCTGTTAGAAAAACAAATGCATTCTAACATAAGATTTATAGATTCTGTTTAATTGATTTAAAACTTTTTATATATGATGTTAATACTGTCGCACAGTAGCACACACAGGAATTTTCAAGGTCCGGGGTCGAAAGTTCACCATTCTTGTAAGTATCATGCTCCTTTTGATTTTGTCGATATTCGAGAACAAAACACAGTAAAAACTAATTTTGAATAAATAATTAGTATTAATTAATAAAATTAATCATTAATAGCAAGTAATTAATTAATTTTTACGTACTATATACTTAGAATTATAATCAATCGGAAAAAATTCAGGGCTTTGGGAGGGTCCGGACCTCCAGGCCCCCTTGTGTGTGCCACTGCTGTCGCATAACCCCTATGAGCACAGTTATCCTTTTATTTTTTTTTTTTTTAAATTCATCTGGATATATTTATTATTATTTAAAGGAATATTGGATTGATTCTTAAAAATGAGCACAATGAAAGAACTTTTAAATATCAGGAGTAAAATGATCAATACATTGTTTGATTAATTTGTCCTATCTAAACTGTGCATCGGTAAACCTTCACAAAGAGAAGAGGAGAAGGCTGAAGCATATTATATATAATGTTATATAGCTAGGAGGAATATTCAACCTATGTAAGAAGACAATTTTTTTAGAAAGCCACACACACACAAAGTGTGCAACATATTTTTAATAGTTGATGAGCAAAAATTAGTACATATGAGTAATGTATGAGTAATATATTTTTGAAGTAATTTAAAAATTTCCGTAGGTATTACGTAA